>JAQIUQ010001546.1:0-210000 GCA_030378365.1 Hybognathus amarus
AGATGGCATACAGCCAGCACCTAAAATCTCAATACTCAGCTCTGGAAGGGTCTAGAGCCTCCATTTTTGCACTCAGATCTAAGTCCCATGGCCCTCTATCAGAATCCAGAGTTTCAAGAAAATCAAAATTTTGACCCGAAAAAAAAACGTAAGGGGTACCACTGTCGTTTTTTTTTTTCGGGTCAAAATTTTGATTTTCTTGAAACTCTGGATTCTGATAGAGGGCCATGTGACTAGATCTGAGTGCAAAAATGGAGGCTCTAGCACCTTCAGAGCTGAGATATTGAGATTTCACGTAGCATTTATGCCATTGTAAATATCTCAATATCTCAGCTCTGTATGCCATTATAAATATCTAAAATATCTCAGCTCTGGAAGGGTCTAGAGCCTCCATTTTTGCACTCAGATCTAAGTCCCATGGCCCTCTATTCAGAATCCAGAGTTTCAAGAAAATCAAAATTTTGACCCGAAAAAAAAACGAAGTGTACCCCTTACGTTTTTTTTTCGGGTCAAAATTTTGATTTTCTTGAAACTCTGGATTCTGATAGAGGGCCATGGGACTTAGATCTGAGTGCAAAAATGGAGGCTCTAGACCCTTCCAGAGCTGAGATATTGAGATTTCACGTAGCATTTATGCCATTGTAAATATCTCAATATCTCAGCTCTGTATGCCATTATAAATATCTAAATATCTCAGCTCTGGAAAGGGTCTAGAGCCTCCATTTTTGCACTCAGATCTAAGTCCCATGGCCCTCTATCAGAATCCAGAGTTTCAAGAAAATCAAAATTTCTGACCGAAAAAAACGACAGTGGTACCCCTTACGTTTTTTTTTCGGGTCAAAATTTTGATTTTCTTGAAACTCTGGATTCTGATAGAGGGCCATGTGACTTAGATCTGAGTGCAAAAATGGAGGCTCTAGACACCTTCAGAGCTGAGATATTGAGATTTCACGTAGCATTTATGCCATTGTAAATATCTCAATACTCAGCTCTGTATGCCATTATAAATATCTAAATATCTCAGCTCTGGAAGGGTCTAGAGCCTCCATTTTTGCACTCAGATCTAAGTCCCATGGCCCTCTATCAGAATCCAGAGTTTCAAGTAAAATTAAAATTTTGACTCGAAAAAAAACGTAAGTGGTACCACTGTCGTTTTTTTTTTCGGGTCAAAATTTTGATTTTCTTGAAACTCTGGATTCCTATAGAGGGCCATGGGACTTAGATCTGAGTGCAAAAATGGAGGCTCTAGACCCTTCCAGAGCTGAGATATTTAGATATTTATAATGGCATAGCACAAGCTGAGATATTGAGATATTTACAATGGCATAAATGCTACGTGAAATCTCAATATCTCAGCTCTGGAAGGGTCTAGAGCCTCCATTTTTGCACTCAGATCTAAGTCACATGGCCCTCTATCAGAATCCAGAGTTTCAAGAAAATCAAAATTTTGACCCGAAAAAAACGTACAGGGGTACCACTGTCGTTTTTTTTTCGGGTCAAAATTTTGATTTTCTTGAAACTCTGGATTCCGATAGAGGGCCATGGGACTTAGATCTGAGTGCAAAAATGGAGGCTCTAGACCTTCCAGAGCTGAGATATTGAGATTTCATGTAGCATTTATGCCATTGTAAATATCTCAATATCTCAGCTCTGTATGCCATTATAAATATCTAAATATCTCAGCTCTGGAAGGGTCTAGAGCCTCCATTTTTGCACTCAGATCTAAGTCCCATGGCCCTCTATCAGAATCCAGAGTTTCAAGAAAATCAAAATTTTGACCCGAAAAAAAACCGAAGGGGTACCACTGTCGTTTTTTTTTGGGTCAAAATTTTGATTTTCTTGAAACTCTGGATTCTGATAGAGGGCCATGTGACTTAGATCTGAGTGCAAAAATGGAGGCTCTAGACCCTTCCAGAGCTGAGATATTGAGATTTCACGTAGCATTTATGCCATTGTAAATATCTCAATATCTCAGCTTGTATGCCATTATAAATATCTAAATATCTCAGCTCTGGAAGGGTCTAGAGCCTCCATTTTTGCACTCAGATCTAAGTCCCATGGCCCTCTATCAGAATCCAGAGTTTCAAGAAAATCAAAATTTTGACCTGAAAAAAAAATACAGTGGTACCACTGTCGTTTTTTTTTCGGGTCAAAATTTTGATTTTCTTGAAACTCTGGATTCTGATAGAGGGCCATGTGACTTAGATCTGAGTGCAAAAATGGAGGCTCACACCTTCAGAGCTGAGATATTGAGATTTCACGTAGCATTTATGCCATTGTAAATATCTCAATATCTCAGCTTGTATGCCATTATAAATATCTAAATATCTCAGCTCTGGAAGGGTCTAGAGCCTCCATTTTTGCACTCAGATCTAAGTCCCATGGCCCTCTATCAGAATCCAGAGTTTCAAGAAAATCAAAATTTTGACCCGAAAAAAAACCTAAGGGGTACCACTGTCGTTTTTTTTTCGGGTCAAAATTTTGATTTTCTTGAAACTCTGGATTCTGATAGAGGGCCATGGGACTTAGATCTGAGTGCAAAAATGGAGGCTCTACACCTTCAGAGCTGAGATATTGAGATCTCACGTAGCATTTATGCCATTGTAAATATCTCAATATCTCAGCTCTGTATGCCATTATAAATATCTAAATATCTCAGCTCTGGAAGGGTCTAGAGCCTCCATTTTTGCACTCAGATCTAAGTCCCATGGCCCTCTATCAGAATCCAGAGTTTCAAGAAAATCAAAATTTCTACCCGAAAAAAAAACGACAGTGGTACCCCTGTACGTTTTTTTTTCGGGTCAAAATTTTGATTTTCTTGAAACTCTGGATTCTGATAGAGGGCCATGGGACTTAGATCTGAGTGCAAAAATGGAGGCTCTAGACCCTTCCAGAGCTGAGATATTTAGATATTTATAATGGCATACAGAGCTGAGATATTGAGATATTTACAATGGCATAAATGCTACGTGAGACTCAATATCTCAGCTCTGGAAGGGTCTAGAGCCTCCATTTTTGCACTCAGATCTAAGTCCCATGGCCCTCTATCAGAATCCAGAGTTTCAAGAAAATCAAAATTCTCACCCGAAAAAAAACGACAGTGGTACCCCTTACGTTTTTTTTTCGGGTCAAAATTTTGATTTTCTTGAAACTCTGGATTCTGATAGAGGGCCATGGGACTTAGATCTGAGTGCAAAAATGGAGGCTCTAGACCCTTCCAGAGCTGAGATATTTAGATATTTATAATGGCATACAGAGCTGAGATATTGAAGATATTTACAATGGCATAAATGCTACGTGAGATCTCAATATCTCAGCTCTGGAAGGGTCTAGAGCCTCCATTTTTGCACTCAGATCTAAGTCACATGGCCCTCTATCAGAATCCAGAGTTTCAAGAAAAATCAAAATTTTGACCCGAAAAAAAAACGACAGTGGTACCCCTTACGTTTTTTTTTTCGGGTCAAAATTTTGATTTTCTTGAAACTCTGGATTCTGATAGAGGGCCATGTGACTTAGATCTGAGTGCAAAAATGGAGGCTCTAGACCCTTCCAGAGCTGAGATATTTAGATATTTATAATGGCATACAGAGCTGAGATATTGAGATATTTACAATGGCATAAATGCTACGTGAAATCTCAATATCTCAGCTCTGGAAGGGTCTAGAGCCTCCATTTTTGCACTCAGATCTAAGTCACATGGCCCTCTATCGAATTCAGAGTTTCAAGAAAATCAAACTCTGACCTCGAAAAAAAAAAAACGACAGTGGTACCCCTTACGTTTTTTTTTTTCGGGTCAAAATTTTGATTTTCTTGAAACTCTGGATTCTGATAGAGGGCCATGGGACTTAGATCTGAGTGCAAAAATGGAGGCTCAGACACCTTCCAGAGCTGAGATATTTGAGATTTCACGTAGCATTTATGCCATTGTAAATATCTACATATCTCAGCTCTGTATGCCATTATAAATATCTCAAATATCTCAGCTCTGGAAGGGTCTAGAGCCTCCATTTTTGCACTCAGATCTAAGTCACATGGCCCTCTATCAGAATCCAGAGTTTCAAGAAAATCAAAATTTTGACCCGAAAAAAAAAACGACAGGGGTACCACTGTCGTTTTTTTTCGGGTCAAAATTTTGATTTTCTTGAAAACTCTGGATTCTGATAGAGGGCCATGTGACTTAGATCTGAGTGCAAAAATGGAGGCTCTACACCTTCCAGAGCTGAGATATTGAGATTTCACGTAGCATTTATGCCATTGTAAATATCTCAATATCTCAGCTCTGTATGCCATTATAAATATCTCAAATATCTCAGCTCTGGAAGGGTCTAGAGCCTCCATTTTTGCACTCAGATCTAAGTCACATGGCCCTCTATCAGAATCCAGAGTTTCAAAGAAAATCAAAATTTTGACCCGAAAAAAAAACCGACAGTGGTACCACTGTACGTTTTTTTTTCGGGTCAAAATTTTGATTTTCTTGAAACTCTGGATTCTGATAGAGGGCCATGGGACTTAGATCTGAGTGCAAAAATGGAGGCTCTAGACCCTTCCAGAGCTGAGATATTTAGATATTTATAATGGCATACAGAGCTGAGATATTGAGATATTTACAATGGCATAAATGCTACGTGAAATCTCAATATCTCAGCTCTGGAAGGGTCTAGAGCCTCCATTTTTGCACTCAGATCTAAGTCCCATGGCCCTCTATCAGAATCCAGAATTTCAAGAAAATCAAAATTTTGACCTCGAAAAAAAAACGACAAGGGGTACCACTGTACGTTTTTTTTTTCGGGTCAAAATTTTGATTTTCTTGAAACTCTGGATTCTGAATAGAGGGCCATGGGACTTAGATCTGAGTGCAAAAATGGAGGCTCAAGACCTTTCAGAGCTGAGATATTGAGATTTCACGTAGCATTTATGCCATTGTAAATATCTCAATATCTCAGCTCTGTATGCCATTATAAATATCTAAATATCTCAGCTCTGGGAAGGGTCTAGAGCCTCCATTTTTGCACTCAGATCTAAGTCCCATGGCCCTCTATCAGAATCCAGAGTTTCAAGAAAATCAAAATTTTGACCCCGAAAAAAAAACGCAAGGGGTACCACTGTCGTTTTTTTTTCGGGTCAAAATTTTGATTTTCTTGAAACTCTGGATTCTGATAGAGGGCCATGGGACTTAGATCTGAGTGCAAAAATGGAGGCTCTAGACCCTTCCAGAGCTGAGATATTTAGATATTTATAATGGCATACAGAGCTGAGATATTGAGATATTTACAATGGCATAAATGCTACGTGAGTCTCAATATCTCAGCTCTGGGAAGGGTCTAGAGCCTCCATTTTTGCACTCAGATCTAAGTCCCATGGCCCTCTATTCAGATCCCAAGAGTTTCAAGAAAATATAAATTTCTACTCTTTAAAAAAAAAAACGGGCACAGGGGTACCCCTGTACCGTTTTTTCGGGTCAAATTTTGATTTCCAAAACTCTGGGATTCCAGAGAGGGGTCATTACAGCCTGACACCCGAGTGAAATGGAGGCTCAGCACCTTTTATAGTTAAGATATTGAGATATTTACAATGGCATAAATGCTACGTGAAATCTCAATATCTCAGCTCTGGAAGGGTCTAGAGCCTCCATTTTTGCACTCAGATCTAAGTCCCATGGCCCTCTATCAGAATCCAGAGTTTCAAGAAAATCAAAATTTTGACCTCGAAAAAAAAAACGTACAGGGGTACCACTGTACGTTTTTTTTTTCGGGTCAAAATTTTGATTTTCTTGAAACTCTGGATTCTGATAGAGGGCCATGGGACTTAGATCTGAGTGCAAAAATGGAGGCTCTAGACCCTTCCAGAGCTGAGATATTGAGATTTCACGTAGCATTTATGCCATTGTAAATATCTCAATATCTCAGCTCTGTATGCCATTATAAATATCTAAATATCTCAGCTCTGGGAAGGGTCTAGAGCCTCCATTTTTGCACTCAGATTTAAGTCCCATGGCCCTCTATCAGAATCCAGAGTTTCAAGAAAATCAAAATTTTGACCCGAAAAAAAAACGTACAGTGGTACCACTGTACGTTTTTTTTTCGGGTCAAAATTTTGATTTTCTTGAAACTCTGGATTCTGATAGAGGGCCATGTGACTTAGATCTGAGTGCAAAAATGGAGGCTCTAATACCTTCCAGAGCTGAGATATTGAGATTTCACGTAGCATTTATGCCATTGTAAATATCTCAATATCTCAGCTCTGTATGCCATTATAAATATCTAAATATCTCAGCTCTGGAAGGGTCTAGAGCCTCCATTTTTGCACTCAGATCTAAGTCCCATGGCCCTCTATCAGAATCCAGAGTTTCAAGAAAATCAAAATTTTGACCCAAAAAAATCAAGAGTGAACCCCTTACGTTTTTTTTTTCGGGTCAAAATTTTGATTTTCTCTAAACTCTGGATTCTGATAGAGGGCCATGGGACTTAGATCTGAGTGCAAAAATGGAGGCTCAGACCCTTCCAGAGCTGAGATATTGAGATATTCACGATAGCATTTATAGCCATTGTAAATATCTCAATATCTACAGCTGGCATGTATGCCATTATAAATATCTAAATATCTCAGCTCTGGGAAGGGTCTAGAGCCTCCATTTTTGCACTCAGATCTAAGTCACATGGCCCTCTATCAGAATCCAGAGTTTCAAGAAAATCAAAATTCTGACCCCGAAAAAAAAAACGTAAGGGGTACTCACTGTCGTCTCTTTTTTTTTTGGGTCAAAATTTTGATTTTTCTTGAAACTCTGGATTCTAGACAGAGGGCCATGTGACTTAGATCTGAGTGCAAAAATGGAGGCTCAATACCTTCCAGAGCTGAGATATTGAGATTTCACGTAGCATTTATGCCATTGTAAATATCTCAATATCTCAGCTCTGTATGCCATTATAAATATCTAAATATCTCAGCTCTGGAAGGGTCTAGAGCCTCCATTTTTGCACTCAGATCTAAGTCCCATGGCCCTCTATCAGAATCCAGAGTTTCAAGAAAATCAAAATTTTGACTCTCAAAAAAAAAATACGAAGTGGTACCCCTTACGTTTTTTTTCGGGTCAAAATTTTGATTTTCTTGAAACTCTGGGATTCTGATAGAGGGCCATGGGACTTAGATCTGAGTGCAAAAATGGAGGCTCTAGACCTTCCAGAGCTGAGATATTGAGATCTCACGTAGCATTTATGCCATTGTAAATATCTCAATATCTCAGCTCTGTATGCCATTATAAATATCTAAATATCTCAGCTCTGGAGGGGTCTAGAGCCTCCATTTTGCACACAGATCTAAGTCCCATGGCCCTCTATCAGAATCCAGAGTTTCAAGAAAATCAAACTCTTGCTCCGAAAAAAAAACTGTAAGGGGTACCACTGTCGTTTTTTTTTTGTCGGGTCAAAATTTTTATTTCTTGAAACTCTGGATTCTGAATAGAGGGCCATGTGACTTAGATCTGAGTGCAAAAAATGGAGGCTCTAAGACCTTCCAGAGCTGAGATATTGAGATCTCACGTAGCATTTATGCCATTGTAGATATCAATATTCTCAGCTCTGTATGCCATTATAAATATCTAGAAATATCTCAGCTCTGGAAAGGGTCTAGAGCCTCCATTTTTGCACTGAGATCTAAGTCCCATGGCCCTCTATCAGAATCCAGAGTTTCAAGAAAATCAAAATTCCACCCGAAAAAAACGTAAGGGGTACCACTGTCGTTTTTTTTTTCTGGGTCAAAGTTTCATTTCCCTGAAACTCTGGATTCTGCATAGAGGGCCATGGGACTTAGATCTGTGTGCAAAATGGAGGCTCTAGACCCTTCCAGAGCTGAGATATTTATGACATACTGAGATATTAAGCCATTATAAATATCTCAGCTCTGGAAGGGTCTAGAGCCTCCATTTTTGCACTCAGGTCTTAGTCCCATGGCCCTCAATCAGAATCCAGAGTTTCAAGAAGATTGGAGAAACTTTTTTTCACACCTTTTTTTTTTGAGGCAGACCTTAAAAATGTAACTTTCAAAACTTTTTTTTTTCATCCTAACAACAGTGTTTGTGTAATGTAGTTCAGAAAAGCACATATTTGGTGGTCCCCTCAATGTCTATGGTGGTTATGGCCCTGACTGGTAGTAGTAGGTCATCTGGGTCAATTTTTCCTAGTGTTTTACGAGTACTGTGAATTCAGGCATACTAGCGATTTCATACTGTTGGTTAGTCAACTATTTAGTAGGGAAAATGCATTTTGGATGCAGTAACTGTCATTCACTTGGTTGATTAATTCGTTGGCTTGGTTTGGATACTACGAGTATCTGGCGATGTCAAAAAAAAAAAAAAGGCAAAATAGTTATAACAAAGCACTGTACTAAAAAGCAAATACATCCATTTTTCCAAACCGCTTGCCTAGGTAGTTGCAGGAATGCTGGAGTTAATCTCAGCCTTTTGGACCCTAGTCAGGGACACACCGTGAACTGATGGCCAATCCATCACATGGATAAGAAGCAAACCCATATCTCTCTTTCCGTTAAGATCAAGGTTTACTACAGGACCTGACAGAGGGATACTGGAGAACACAAGCAGGAAGGATCCAAGGACCCGCTGGGCCTCCTGGTCCTCCTGGCCCACCCGGGTACAGCCGTGATTCTTGGTGCCTATGGGAACGTGACTGCAGACCTCACTGGGACTTCTTTAGAAGTCAGTGTCTACTTTTACATAATTTGTCACATATGCTTATACATTTAATTACCATATTTGGCTTGTATTATTATTTATTTTTGCCTAAACATTATCTTTTTAGCATATGGGACCATCCCAGGGCCTCCTGGCAGGCCAGGACACAAAGGGGACACAGGATACCCAGGATCTAAAGGAGACAAAGGTATCAGTCATTGTTGATTTAGCTATTCTGGACAAAACCAAACAGGAAATCAGCTAATCGCTGCCCGATTAAAACATGAAAGTGAAGAGCTGTGAATATTAAGCTGTATGGTTTGTATGTGATCTACAGGGGACACGGGGAGCTCAGGGATACCAGGCCTCCCGGGACCAAGAGGAGAAAGGGTGAAAAAGGTTAGAATAGTACACTCATCATACTGGTATTTTCTATCATGATGATACATACAACGTATTCATCCAATATATTTAGTTATTGTTGCATCAACCAGCATCTAAAAATCATCAATGATGCTGTTTTTCAAGGCAGCACTGGATCCAGCAATCACTCTGACATGCATCTCTCTCCATATTGAAATTTAGGTGATATCCAGACTGGTAGATGGGTACGGACCACTGGTGTGTAAGGGCTATTGCAGCAGCACACTTTCGTGGATGCACCGACAGTGAAAAGAAATCTTTAAGAAGATAAATCCATAAACTGAGCCTCTCCTCATGAAGTAACACAGTTTAGAGGCTTGTTTGGTTCCTATTTTATCACACTATACAGTTTTATATTCCAACCAATGCATGCAATATTATAATTCATACATTCAAAATGTGTATTTTTCATGTGTAGTTTTCCTTATTTTGCATTTAACACTTGAAATGTACTTTTTATCCAATAGTGGACTTTGTAATTGCCTTTATGATTTAATTTTTTTTTTTTTTGTATTGTATACATTTGTCTATGGTCAATTGTTGCAATGAAAAGTTAACACAGAAAAATCTTATCAGAATGTAACGGATGCATACGCCAAACAAAAAAGTATCTCAAGCAACGGAGACAGCCCATGTGATGTAACATGACTCACTTTACAAGGGCCACTGAATCTTTAACAAAGAGTATGATTTTACGCCTACCCCGATATGAACCCAAACTGCACCATGTTTAGGAAAAAAAACACATCAATAAATCAAAGAAAATACAATGAGTTTTATTTACAGTATATCAATGGACAAGCGTTTTGATACATAAATTGACCTCAAAAATGCATCAGATAATCCATCAAAGTGCTGCAAGAGGTTAAGGTCACTGTTCAGCAGTATGACACCGGGATATCTCCGGTCAAATATCCTGTTTGTGCAAATGCCAACTTTTTAAACCTGTTCAAAGAGATCAGGTCTCTGGTCAAGTACAGCATTTGGGATTTCTCTCAGCATGCAAAAAGTACAGGAGCACAGCATGTCATAATATGGCTAAGATACAGATGTGTGACTTCTTACACAAAACATGTTATCAAAAATAAAGCTTGAATCAGATGAAAAGTCCTCAGCAACAGCGAGAAATGTTCATGTCTTCACACTGAAACTTTTGCAGACTGCAATGGGCTAATCAAAAATCCACTCTACATTTGACTATCAAAAGTATGTGTCCTTCAATAAAAAGTATAGTAAAATTAAAATAAACAATGTAACTTGTAGGTTCACATTCCCCTTAGATTTTGATGAAACAGGAAAAAAGAACTAACAATAAAAACGTTCAACTTCAGTTAAATCCATAAATAACTTTTTACCACCATATATGAAACATTCAAGGTGTCAAAGACTGCCCAACTCTCCTTCAAATACGTGAAATTAATTTGCTCTTAAAAAAATAAACTCGGCTACTCTGGACCACAAAGTGACATGCCAAATGAGAAATGACATCATCGTATACAAATATTTGGGCACAATTTCCTCCACGAAATCACTACTGCATATGTTCAATTTGTTTCAAAGTGTGCAATGTCAACCTATGGGTTACATTCATTGACTGCAAATATCTTTATCCATAAAGCAAAGAGTAAAAGTTAAAAAGAATAGTATGTTTTAAAAGCAACTTCGCATGGACATTAAAAACCGAATAAGCAAAACTCAGAGGAGAATACAAAAATACAACATATAACAGCTGATACATGACCATAACAGAACTGAAGCTTGTGTACCAGTGACTCGAGTGTCCACGTGTTTAAATGTGATCGCTCACCACTTAAGTTGAATTTTCTGTCTGTGATATGTTTGTTATGGGCTTTTCATCAAGTGACCCTTTATTAAGGCTGTTTCATGAATGTATTACACAAAGACAAGATGATATTGCCTGAGTGTATTCATGGTTAATTTGCGTAAATGAACATGACCAGAAGAAAACATACAGAAAACTAAAATGTTAATCCATTGGATTCAATGTGGCAAAAAGCATGTCAAGGTAATGCATAAGGTTTGTCCATTATTGTTAGCTTTCTTACTCTCAGAAATGTAATTTCAAACCCATGCATCTATTCAGATCTCATACCTTTGAAAGGTCAATGGACTCTTGACTAGAACAGCACATCCTCGCTTTAAATAAAGCTCAGTGGTGAAGGTTAAGAGCCGGAGGAGTGGACACTGGGAATAGGGTAGAATTTAGAGACTCTGCTCTGGGCGGTGGGGTTGAGGCATTCAGACTCTCCACTCATTTTAAAGAAGACTTCCTGTTCTTGCAGTTTACGTGTGAACTCTTCCTCCAGAGCCTGAGAGAGAGCAGGAGAGAGAGAGAGAGACATACTGTATAGTCAGTGAACTTACAAAGAACAGTCCACCTCAAAATATATAAGATAACATATTATCATTCCAGAATACCATGACCTCAGACTTTATTCTATATTTGATTAGATTAGATGATAATATTAAGGTACATAGGGTATTAGGTTATTCTTTTTGTTCAAAAGTTCAGGGTCAGTAAGATATATATATATTTTTTTTTTGCGAGAAATTAATTCTACATGAAACTGACACGAAAGGGAAGACAGTTATACATGTAACATACGATTTCTAATAACACTTTACAATATGGTTTCATTAGTTAACTACCTTAACTAAGAATGAACAATACTTCTACAGCCTTTATTAATCTTAGTTAATATTAATTTCAACATTTACAAACACATGAATGAAATCGAAAGTTGTATTTGTTTACGTTAGTTAATGCATTATAAATTAACTAGGGACGGGCATTTTTCAAAAATATTGCATTCGAAATATTCGGGCTCATAAAAATCGAATATTCAAATATTCGTTTATTTAAATGACATTTAACGAAAAATACGTTATTTTAAGTTTATTTAATTTTTTACGTTTTTGTCACCATTTCTGAACAAGCTTACAATTAGGCAATATACACAACAAGCTTACAATATATGTTAAAGTTTTATTTTAGCTGAAAAGATAACAGTAGGCCTATGCGTAAACAAAAAATATAAAAAACAAAAGCATTAATAAAAGCATGCTCATCAGTGCGAACGATAAAAAAGCCTAATAAAGCAGATTGCGCCAGATATCGTACAGAATGTAAACACACTCAAGTCAGGATATGATTATCATGTTTATATTGTTTTATGTTTATATTCAGAAAACAATAATATTTCTCTGAATTCCCTCAACGAAAACTTAAAGGAAGTGTATGTCTCAAAATCATTTTGCTATTAGATAAGTTATCATCTCTGATCCAGCTGCGCTTACCTGCAGTCGTGAAGCAGTGACGGACAGCAGTCTTTCCTCATTCCACTGTTTGGATTTCATGTGATTTCTCATTGTGGTGATGATATTATAACTCCGATTAATTGATCAGAAGTAATTCCATTTTAGTAAGATTCCAAACTTCGTGAGGCAGACGACAAGATTATGTGAATACCGGGAACTTGTTAACACACTCCACAGCGCCATCCAGTGCATTTAATTATAACTGCAAAGCAGTGCTTAGGATTTAGCATGGACGGCAAAGCAACGTAGTAAAATTCAATAGTATTTTATTTTTCGAATAATAATTACAGATCGAATATTTGAAAATTTGAATATTTCGTGCACTCCCCTAAAATTAACATGAACAAACAATGAGCAGCTGGATCAATAAACAAAGATGAATAAATAATGGAACAAACGTATTGCTCCTTGTTAGGTTCATTTGTTCAGGTATTAATTAACATGAACTTTCTATTCATCAGAGAATTCATCACAGTTTCCACAAACATATTAAGCACCACAACTAAAGACTGAGAAGCTGATTTTCTTTTTTTAAGCAGTCATTACCCCAATCACTTCAAAGAGATTGTTTAAGAAATTGTTTACATTGTAAACATATTTCACAATATTACTTTTATGTATTTTCACTGAATAATTGCAGCTTTGGTGAACAAGACAATTAATTAAAAAACATGAATCAGTAGTACTGTGCATATAACATTTTATAGTCATATTAAATCAATTCAAATAAGATTTCATATATTTTCTTAACAGCTTGTTTGGAAACCCCCAAACTTTGACATGGGGAAAGCAGCATCCACTTGAAATTATTAAGCTTAACTGGATACAATGAAATTTCAAATAACGGTAATGATGTACTAAATACCTTCTTCCTGGGACGAAGCTTCTCCCTCCAGTCTTTCAGCTCCTGACTGTGCTCCTCATCCAGCTCCTTCAGCTTCTGAGTCTCATGCTCAATCAGGAGGTGGCATTTCTCATTCTGTTGGATGTTGAAGACAATGAACCAGATGTTACAACCAAAGATAGAGGGCAACTAGTTTAATGACTCAACATAACAGAGCATAAATGCAATCAAAAATGCAGGCACAAAGGAAAGAGGAAGACGGAGGGAATGCATGTCTGTGTGTTACAGACCTGCATCTGTTGAAGTTCTCTGATGTTGGAGTCACACTGCAGCTGCAAGTCTCTCATCTGGTTCTCATGTTTCTGATGCTGATGAAGTCTCTCATTCTTCTGTCTCTTGTCCTCTTGAGCAGCAAACTGCTCGAAAATAAACAGGGATGCAAACACATGTATGGTCAGAAAAGAGAGAGGTAATCGAAGACCTCGCCCCGCGGAAAATATACAGAAAACTACATTGCCACCAACCCCTGCCATCCCCGGCCCACCCCACCCCTAAAGTACATATTGTAAATATGTTTCAGCATTTAAATCATCTTTCACACACACAAAAAAAGGTTTTATAAAAAGACAAACCTCACATATTTCAGCCTTTAAATCATTTCTATAAAAGAATGAGTCAAAAAATATTACGGTAACACTTCACAATAAGGTTCATTAGTTACTACATTAGTTAACATTAACAAAGAATGAACAATACTTCTTCAGCATTTGTTAATCTTTGGTAATGTTAATTTTAACATTTACTAATACTTTATTAAAATCTTGTTAACATTAGTTAATGCACTGTGAACTAACATGAACAAACAATGAACATCTAGATTTGTATTAACTAACGTTAACAAAGAATAACAAATACAGTAACAAATGGTTAGTTCATGATAGTTAATGCATGAACTAATGTTTAATAAATGAACCTTATTGTAAAGTGTTGCCAATATTACTTGACATTTATATTAATGCACATTTGCTTATCTTTTACAATCAATAGTAATATTTGGTCCGTTTTTCCCGTGGCGTCTGTCGTTGCTAAGCATCCATGCACTGCACTCTACATAACACAACGACAAAGAAAAACGCTTCCGTAACTCTGCAAGACGTGAAAAACGCGGGAGGCGCCAAAAGCGCACTGTTTGCATCCCTGAATAAAGTAGAAAAAGGTTTGAGAAAGCCTGATTCCTCTGATTTTGACAAAGGTCTTCCTGATAAGAGGTCTGACCTGTTTGATCTTCTCTCTGTCCTGCTCTGGTGTTCCTGTGCCAGTGATCCGCAGGCTCTTTTTAAACATTGCCATGCGCGTCTTCGCTTCACTGCGCTGGATCTTTGGCAGCCGAGCTCTTTCCTGTGTCTGCCTGTTCTTCATCTCCTCAATCAGCCGCTGGTTATAACCCTGCATCTGCTCCATCTCCTGATGACCAGCCAAGTAGGAATAAACAGTCAAAGTGGCTACAAAACATGGCAGTATTGGATTTGTTGTATAAATGGACAGCCAGCTCTCACCTTGTCATGCCTCTTAAGGAGCTGATGTCTCTGCATGAAGTATTGATCCTTCAGCTGCTGCTTCAGCAACTGGTGTTTCTCCTGCAGGTGGCGCTCCTCCAGCTCCCACATGGCTGCCTCCCCGAGCTGTTGGTTTGTGAGCCAAAGAAGAGAGGAAATAGAGCAATTCTCAGCCGTTAGAACCAGACCGCTTGACTCCATGCATGTTTAAACATGTTTGCAGACACAAAGTCACAGTTCATTACACATCATAGATGGCAAATCTCAAAACAGTCTGCATGGGACATTTTTCACACACACATCTAATCAAATGAGATCTGGGCCACACCTCAAGAGGCACACGGCTGGCCTTTATAATTGGGCCCTTGTCTGAAAATAAAGTTTAGCTCTATTTCAGCTTTACTGTCAGTAGAAGCAGATAACGTGTTTCCATTGTGGCTGGAGTTGAAAGCGTGACCTAGATAAATATATCACCAAATATGTGCAGCGGATTTATTTATATTGAACATAACCACAAAAGTCTACTGGATTCTCTCTCATAAAATCACTCAGTGAAGTTTGATGTGAACTATTGCCAAATTGTTAACTCCAAAATGTTATCTCCAAAAACAACAAACAGAATGCTTTAAAATGCTTTCTACTATTATTAAGGTAAGAATATTCAGAGCTCTCTCTCTATTCAATTATAAGTATATAAATAAAGTACACATATACACATTCAATACTGTTTAGGGACAATAAGATCTTTCTGAGAGAAAGTAATATTTTTAGTCAGCAAGTTTGTGCAACAATATGAAAATATACTGCAGCAGGCAAAAATAAATAAATAAATGCTTTTCATTATTATTAAATGTAAGAATATTTACACAGGCCTCTCTGTAAAGAGTGTCTGACCTCTCATGAGCTGCTGCTTGTGGTTGAGACAGTCTCTCTCTATAGTGGCAATCTCTAGTTTGTGCTGCTGGATGATCTTCTTCAGAGCGCTATCCAGCTCCTGCTGCTGCCTCTGGAGAAACTCTTGCTCCTAAGAGAGACAGGTGGAGCGAGAAGAAGAAGGAAGGAATCGGGTACAGAAATAACAGGGGTGTTGTAAATTAGTATCTGTAAATGATGATCATGCTCCAAGGTGAAGCAGACAAAGCACCAACACAGCACTGATACCACAGCATTAAGAGGAAGGTCACACACATAACCATTTAACAGAGATAAAACATTTATAAATTCATGATAAATGGATAAAGATTTAAGACAGGAATGGTCAAGATAATAGATTAACAATACATACAAAGTTACAATACAGCAATAACAACCTTAAGATAAGCCCAGACTGACTTTTACCATATTGTCTAAGCTGATTAAAGGGAGGAGAAAAAGGTGGGATGGATTAAACACAATAAAATGTGTATTAAAAGTAGTTCCTAAAAGCTTAATTCAATTTGAAAAAGTACACTAACATTCAAAAGTTTGGTTGGTATTGGTAAGTCTCATGCTTATCAAAGCTACATTTATTTGATCACAAATACAGTAAAAACTGTAATTTGGTGAAATATTCCAATTTAAAATAGTTTTTTATTGTAATATAATTTTAAAATGATTAAAGCTGTATTTTCAGAATCATTACTCCAGTCTTCAGTGTCACATGATCCTTCAGAAAACATTCTAATATGCTGATTTGGTACTCTAAAATACTCTATTTTTTGTCGAAACAATGATAGATTCTCTGTATTCTTTGATAAATGGAAAGTAAAAAAATTATAATAATAAAAACATGGTACTAACCACAAACTTTTCAATGGTAGTGTATGTATTTGTATAATTTCAGAAACCTTCCTGACAATAATTTCAGATCCATTTGGGCTTGCCAAAGACATGCAAAACACTGACCAATTACTCAACCAAAGCAATACAGGCGATAAATATAATATACAACTAATACATCTCAAAAGTCATCCTGTTCGTCTCCTTCTTTGAACTTGGCCTTCAGTAGCAGACAGAAAAAAAAGCAGCACAGGTGACGCACAGAAACTTGACTAAAGTTTCAGTAACAGTATGAGAGAGTGAATGGATAGAAGAGATACTGAGACAGTGCAGTAACAGCACTCCAACACAACAGAGCACCTTCCTGCCCGCATGTGCCGTCAACATCACGTTCCAACACTACTGCACCGTTACAAAGGGGCATGCTTCAGTAGAATCGCGTTAAAAAATCAAATCAGTTCTGCTAGTGTCACTCAACCAATATATAGCTCAGGAGTGAGTGACAACAGTGCAATGATTCCAGGGAGGCTCACATGAACTTCTCCAGTAGGGATGAGGCATTTCAAAAGTACTGGGGTGAGGAGATGTGCTGAAAACATGCATTTTGCATTTGTACAGGTTCTATATTTAATAGTCTGTTCAATCTGGTTTTAAAATGTGTGAGCTAATCAGTTTTCCATTACTTTTAGTTATTTAAACTGGTGAGCTAAACTATTACAGCTGTTCTGAATTTGTACTTGTGTGACGGACGGGCACATGTGAGAGGGTTGAGTCACGAGGAGAGAAGAGACTTACATCCTGCATCTGAGCGTTGAACAGAGCACATGAGGACAACTGAAAGACTGTATCATAACCTGGGCCACACCCTGTGGAGCAAAACACAGCCAACTCCACCACGTCAGGAACAGGGGACACACACCAGCACTCAAGCGCATCACATGCAAACCATACACACATCTCACAATCTAGTCTCCTCACTGCAATAATCTGTTAAGTGTCCTGGGTCCCGAGCTAAGACCCGCAAGCAGTGAATTCAGTCGATCCTGATGATGGACAGAGAGCGGGTTTAGCAGCTGGTGAGTCTGAAGGCTTTCATCCTTGACATGCATGATGAGATGCAGCAGTCATCATTAGTCTGTTATTCTCCTCTCTCTTTAGAGTTAAACATCCTACAAGGCCAAAAGTATGGGGATACCCCTTTCTAACCGGTTATAACAGGTGCATAACATCAAGTATACAGCCATGCCATCTGTACAAACAAACATTTGTAGTGGAATAGGATAGGGATGCATGATAAACCAAAACAAAAGTGAAAGGGTATAATTTAATTATATAAATATATGCACTGCATGTTTTGGAGTGAAGCGCAGACTGTGTTTAGTGTCAGTGACCAAGTGTTTTCAGTGTCTTGGAGCGGCTTGGTTGGAACATTGAAAAAGTTAATGAGCCATCAGAATGTAGATAAAGCACAGATTAGCTTTTAAACACTTGTCAACAAAAGAGAAGCTTTAAATGTTTCAAAATGAAATTAAGGCAAGTCAATATGAATCATTTTACTGTACAAAAGCAAAATTACAATACTATATTTCTTTCCTAATTGATATTTGTATTTTATAGTAAAATATCAGTAATATTTCATTATTTTAGTTAATAATAAAAGTTATAATATTATCGCGCAGCCTAACGCGGTTTTCTGCGTGCATGTTCATCAATGCATGTGAGCGTCAAGCAGGAGCGTCGCGTGAGCAGCACTGAAGCGGGGGTTTCTGCGGAGAGTCTATTTTTGCTGCGCTGCTGACGCTCAATTAAAGTGAAAGCACACTTTTGATGGACAAAATAAAGATTTCACACAAAAAGTACTCAAAATGCACAGAATAAGGCTCAATCCCAATTCACCCCTTGGCCCTTCCCCTTAGCCCTACCCCTCCGTTTTGCCGTTCACGTCTGGGGTAGGGTGTCCCAATTCTTGTTGAGATTCGAGGGTAGGGCTACATAGCCCTCGAAACAGCCCTTAGCCCTTTTTCAGAGGCACACTCCAAACGGAGGGCTACGAGAAAGTTCACGGAATGCATCGCAAATCACCGGCGAGATGGTTTTGCAAACGATTAAACATTTAAATTTAGCGCCAGATGATTCCACCACGTACTTTATGTACTTCTCATAATAACAATATAGCCGTTTAAATTAAGAAATGGTCTATTGAATTACCTTTCCGATCAGAAAAGACATACATTTCGAAGGAAGGGATGTTACAATCATCATGTTTATTCAAAGTTTAGAGCAGCTGCTCTGATTGTCAGTTGTTGTCATGGAGAAATCCTGTAAAAACTCTGTAACGGCAGAGCCATCGCGACGACTGATGACGTATCGGGTTCATGAAGGGTTGTTCTATTACGTAGGGGAATATTTCAACACTCTGAAAACAAGGGGTAGGGCCAAGGGGTGAATTGGGATTCAGCCTAAGCATGTGTGGTGTGTTTTAAGAACTCGACTATGTCAAAAAAGAAATCGAAGATTAAAGAATATATTTGTAGAAGATTTACCCATTTAAACTTGTTTTAATCATTCCATATGTATTGTGCACACGGGCAGATGATGTAGGCTACACCTGTACAGCAATAGATGATACAAGGCTGATCGTGGAGGCCGAGAATCACAAAGTGCTTTATGAGCCATAAAAATATGTACTACAAGGACATAATTCTAAGGAAAAAGTGTGGATGAAATTGCTTCTGCTATTTCTGTAGATGGTAAGTCAACAATTTTATTACAAATATTCTGCAAGTTAAATACAGGCATATAATAAATAAAAAATGAAAAGTTGTCTGAGAGCCCAAGGTTTAAAGAACATTGTTTAAATTGTTAATCTGTCGGTTTGGAGCTGCTGTTGTGACGCTGCACACACGTTTCCAGTGTGAATACTCTTGCGCGTCTGCAGTCGACGATGTAGTTGCGCTGTTCACGCGGAACTGTCGCTTGCGGTGTGAAACGGCTGTTAAAATAGGACTTTGTGATTAATTGGAATGCAGGCGCCAGATCTCATCGCCTAATCTCACTAATGCATTTGTGTCTGGACAAGAGAGCGATTCCCTGAATCCATGACCAATTATCCAGTGGAAAGTCTTTCCAGAAAAGTGGAAGCTGTTCTGGCAGCAGAGGACAAACTCTTTATTAATGCCAATGGCAGTTTCTTTCTTCTTTCCTTCATCAGTTTCTTTTTAAATAGGGAATTAAAGGAATAACCTTAATTTTTGTCAATCCTACAATTCAAGATCAGAGTGGTAAGAAAAGAGGAGAAGTGGAAGTGGGTGTGGGGAAGGCGGTGTCTAAATTACCTCTTCATGTTGAATGACTGCTAGGTCTTCCTTTAAGCGTTTCATGAGCTCTTTCTCATGCGTTTGGGGGACTGTTCGACCTCTTGTTTGACCTACAGTGTGAGCATGCAGACTGTTGGGAATGAAGGCTTTACTTGCGTAGGGATTGACGGTGTGAATCATTAGTCAGAGAAAGTCATGCAAAATCTCCATGAAGGGTTAATCTATGATGATGAACGCTTTAGTATTTGAAAGATAATCATCTCCAAAACAACTGATGATTTCCACCTGGGTTAGCAGTTAATATAAAAATGATTCCAATAGCCCATGATCAGCTACTACCGTTAAAGAGTTGTCCAGAAGCTGAAGAACAGAGAAAAAGCCCACTAACAGCAGCTAACATAGATCCTTCCTTCACAGCTATCAGAGTATAGATCCCTTCAAAGTAATCTCTAAAAGATGCACACTTCTATATTGCTGACGTTTGTTCTTCTGTGAAGGAAGCCGTGTCAGCAGAAACATTTTTTTCAACAGCAAGAGAAGTCAAGTGCCAAAATGTCAAATTGTCAGTTTGATCAGGAAAGAAAAATATTTTGCTGACCCTAGATTATCCTCATTCTCAAATGCCAGTCACTGTCCAACTGAAAATATTAACACTTATTTTTAGCTGATACAGTTATCTTTATAGTCTTAACAGATTAATCAGCTGGAATTATTTGTATCGTCCAATTAATAAATACTACAGTGTTCATTCAAACTGAACAATTTTGTCTATATCTGCCATAATAACAATCATTATTTTAAATCATTAAAGTATTACTTTATCTGCTGCTCAGCAATATAGAAAACTGAAATGTGCATCTTACAATGGTCACTTTTAACAGTATTTTTAAAATGAAAGGAAACTTAATCTCTAATACATATTAGTCTATGGAAACTGTTTTCCCATCAAGAGAAGAGGCCCTGCACCACAGCACCCATCTCCACTCATTTCATCACACTCACACAGCAGCATAATTAGAGACATATAGAAAAGCATAACATCATAAAACAATGTGTGAAAACAGTTATTTTACATACTTATTCTGAAAATAATAATAATAATAATGAAAAATGTATATATTTCAATTTCAAGATGTATTTGGCCAGGGTATCATGAGAGGGAGAGAGAGAGAAAATAAGACATTGCTGTATCTGAATCCATTAAGACACTCTTAGGCTCATGCATAAGACAGCATTAGTGTAGAGCAAGCTGTCTAGAACAAGTCCCACAGAAAAACCAAAACAAGAGAAAATAAGAGAGAATCTAGTGGTGCTAAGACACAGTTTACCATAACTGTGTGCATGCATCATGCTGGCTGAAGATGCAATGAGATACCAAACAGCTGAAATGTGCTCTATTATGATCATGTTACTGACTATGAAAGCAAATGCACCATGCATCAATACCTAAAAGGAAATAATGACAAACCCACACACACAGACCCCATTTCCATGAAGCCATGCATGATAGTACTGAAATCCCTTGATTCACGAGGGACAATTGAAAACACCAGCAGGAGGAAGAGATGAAATGAAGAGAACCTTTATATTTTTCTTAAGCCGATGCATAGCACCCAATTAACCTCTAAAGCCATCTCTGTGGCCTCTCTGAGGATGGAGGTAATTGAATGTGAAAGCCAGAGTTTCGTTAAGCAAACATAACATGATAAGAAAAGAACTGCTTTGCATTTACAAGTCTGAACACAAAGCATGAGACACAGCTAAGATGTGTCTAAAGGGACAGATGAGGAAATCAATTCCATTTGCAGCTGCATTGTGATTCAAAGCAAAGCAGCTAAAGTAAATTAGTCAAACGCAAGATTGTCTGTTTGGATTCTGCATCCCCAGATAACAAGAATGAAAAAAAGCTACTAAAAGCATACCAAATAGGGATGAACATGAGCAATCTAACAGACAAATACTCAATTTTCTAACTAGTTGACAAGTAAACACTAATCACAAATAGATTGGTTTGAGTATATGGCAGATAAAGGAACAAAGGAGTCGCACAATGTAAAGGAAAATTTTAAGCATGATCTAATCACTTATTCTGAAAAAAGGTATGATAAGTTGCAGGGACATATCAGCCTTTTTTATACAAGAATGTGAAGCTATAAAAAGTGAAAGTGACAAACACTAATGCTGGCAGCCTACTTTTCAAACTGATTTTTATGCAAGCTCCAGATATTTTTTTTATTATTAATGCTTACTTCTCATTCTTTCAAAAGAGGTTGTAATTTTTTTTTTTTTCAAAAACCAAAGCGATATAGTTTCATGTTTAAGAATAAAACTAAATTTCTCAAAAGTGCCAAACTTGCATTTTTTATGTAAATTTACTCATATTTATATATATATACTCATATTTTAGTTTGTGTAAAGGCCTGTTCACACTGGGACGAATTTTGCACACAATATTCGGAGACGTTTAACGCCTCATGACTAAACAAAGGGCGCCAATGTGAGGGTGCACACCGACTCGAAAACGCCACGTGTTAAAGTGTAATTTTTTTGTAAAACGCCCCGGGTTAGCTTTTTTGGTTTGACGCGACGCGTCAAAAACTGTCCAACCAATGAGATTGGCGCTTTTGCTCACGTGTCTGGAGCTTCTGAAGTTAAAGTAACACACAACTTGGGAGCGCTCAAACACAAATCTTATATCAGTCGATAATTATCACGATATATGGTAAATCTTTATTTCTTTCAAGTTTAAAGGCAGATTTTTGCTCCTAAGTGAAAGTTGTATAAAACAAAGTGTTAATTGTGTTTTAAACGACTATTTAAATTTATGTTCATTAACAAAAACAGTCACATCTGGGTTTTTTTTTATGTAACAACCACATTTTTATTTGGTAAAAAGTAATATTCTGACTGTTTGAGTTGTATTAAAATTAACCATTGTTCATCCAGTATCATGCATTTAGATCAAGATAACCACAGATAAAACCAGGTATAGCCTATAACTTAGCACCTCACTATCATGGCATAACTTTATGGTTTCTGTGGTATTTGTATGAAAAACAGTAGCCTAACAGTTAAATACATTATTAAATACTGTACTTATATTCCATTAGTCATTTAATACATTGTCTACATTAATAATATTATACAATTCAATATGTGTATATCCCACATTTCATGGTGCAGTTAATATTACTAGGCTAACCTTACAGTAAATCCATGGTAGGCTAAATTGATTCAGTATCAATTCAGATTCTGACTGCATCGTTGCACGCAGTGTTTCTCCTTTTTGTCAGCGGTGTTTCATCTGCCTTTAAACTGGTTTAAACATGACATTTGTGTTCTTCACTGATCTCAAGCGCTTCTCACTGGATCTTGTGAGGGAGACGATCAGAGTGCGAGTGTGCGTGAGCTCGCGCTGCGCTCAGTGCGCTGCCGTTTGGACTTTGAGCCGAGCGGATAAATGCTCCGTGTGGCGCGCGCTGTTCAAATGAGTTTCGTTCCGCTTTTGGCGTATAAACATTATCGAACATTTATCGACCTCTTGATATCGTTTTATCGAGAAAAATTCTTTCGCGATAATTATCGTTATCGTTTTATCGCCCAGCCCTACAAACCGGTCTTGCCGAGCACACATATGTAATGGCGAAGAAGATATACGCCAAGTAGCGTTTATACTGCCGGCAAGAAATAAGACGAGGAAGATGAATGTGGAGCTGCTGCTCTCGTTGGTGTCGGAACAAAGAAATATATATGGCAAACGCGACGACTACAAAATATTTCTGTTTTACATCAAGCGCCATCTAATGTCAGGAAAAGAATTTGCATGTTGTTCACTCAGCTCATCGTCAGCGAAAATTGCTTGGGTGTGAATGCAAAAAACGCACTGTAAAACGCTGGCGAATAACGTGCGCCGATATTAGTCCCGGTGTGTACAGCCCTTAACTGTTAAATTACTCTTGAGTGTTCATCCCTAGTACCAACAAGCAACAAGTCATGGCCTGATAAACAAATACATGCTTAAATACAGTACATTCGACTCTGCACACCCTCTTTCTCAGTTACCTCCTTTTTGCGGTTCTTCAGCATGTTCTGGAACTTGGAGAGCTCCTTGTCCTGCTCTGCTTTGATCCGCTTGGCCTCATCTCTCAGCCGGTTGGTGTGGTCCTGCTCCAGACGCTCTATGGTCTGTTTTTGCTGTTTCTCAAGGTTCTCCACCTCTTGGTCATACTGACGTTTCTTTCCCTGTGGAGAGAAAGAGTGAAAGAGGAATACTGAATCCCGTTAACTGGCCACTAATCCACTGAGCAATTTTATCTGTGTGCTTGTGCCCCTGTGAGACTTCATCAGGCTTTTAAACCTGACCTAAAGGGAGCAATTCAACAAAAACACTGAGTCCAAACCAGATGTTATGAGTTTATAGCATTTTTTAGCTATATTTCCATCCACCTATTTTATGTGCATTTTGTTCATCGCATAAAAATTTAAACATTTAAAAAAAAACACCAAGAATGAAAGAATGAAAAGGCCAAGATTTAGAAATACACATGAAAATCTTGTGTGGCCAATTGAGTCAGATACATGTTTTATCCGATAAGAAAATGTGTGCATAAATTATGATGAAAAACTTTCTGATGAGAATAAATTGAATCGATGCGCATCAATCAAAGATGTGACTATGCAATGGGAAGGTTGGACTACCCAGCAGATAATGCTGTTTTGGTCATTCTGAAATGCCTCAAAGTGGTTCGGTTTAATTATCTCATACACAACCGGGATAATTATTTCATTTGGACCAATGAAATCTGACTGTGGGTGGAGCTACTCTAGATCACAACATTACAAAAATAAATCATAAATGCAAAGCACTGCTTGTTACTGCGGTGGCAAAATCTCAAATTAACATAAGAGAGATGGTTAGGAGGCAGTGTATTGAAGCCTTCCTGTTATGTGAATCAACCTTGTTGTCTTTAGATACTTTTAACTTTTCCATCATGCTACATCTGCATTTAAGAAAACTAAAAAACAGTTATTTCAGTGTTTAAGAACAAAACAAAAGAGTGTTCAACAAACAGTGAATTACAATGTTTAATGTAAACAAATATAGTGAGGGAATGAGGGTGCTGACCGTCATTTCCTGCTCGAAGCGCCTGAAGAGCTGCTCTTTTTGCTGCTGCAGTTTGTTGCTGAGCTGCTGCTGAGCTCTCTGCTCCTCTTTTGCAGCAGCCTCAGTTCTCGTAGTTCCTGACGCCTACAAAATAAACACTTTACACACTTTTTCTGGAGATTTAAAGCATTTAAGCATTACCATATATACATTATCATTAGCCAGTCGCAAATTGCAATAAACTAGTAACATTAACTGATGTCAGCTTAGATACCTCAAAAATCTCAGTTCCTCACTCTTGGTGTCATTGTCAGTGACAATCTTGGATGTGGTGACACTGACTTCCACTCCATCGACCATAAACTTGCGGGTCTTTTTCAGGGTTTTCTTTTGGCGCTTGCTGTCCTGTGGGAGTGAATATAGTTGAACCTTAATTTCAAGGACATATGGTGCAGTTTCAGCAGGGGTATCAAACTCAGTACCTGGAGGGCCACAACCGTACAGAGTTTAGCTTCAACCCTAATTAAACACACCTGATCCAGCTAATCAAGGTCATCGGGATTACTAAAAACTTACAGGCAGGTGTTTTGGAGCTGACTGGAGCTAAACTCTGAAGGACAGAGGCCCAGGACCGGAGTTTGACGCATGCGAGTTATATGTACCTGTATTGAAACAGATCCTTCCTTGCTTTTGGAGAGGAAGCTGGAGATTGAAAGGTTAATATCAATGCTGTTTGTATCTGCAGCAGAACTGCTGCCTGAGTCAGAGTCTTTCTCTTTTTCAACATCAGGTTTCACCACCTCTGCTGCATTCTGGTCATTCTCAAGTATGGTAGGTGCTTCCTGTGTCTCTGGTCTGTCTTCGTTGGCTTCTTGAGGTTTTTCTGTTGCACTGACCTCCTGTTCTTTGACACCATTGATGACAAAAACAGGCAATTCATTCACAGAGGTATCCTCTACTACATCTACTCCCTTGGTTGCAGGATCTTCTTTGGGTTCTGAACTCTCAGCCTCATCTCCACCTTTATCTTGTTCCTCTGTTACCACTTGAGGAAGATCCTCCTTTACCTCTTCTGTAGAAACATCTGGTGAAGTTCCCATTTGCTCTTCCTTGACTTCTGAAGAAGCATCTGGTGAAGTTCCCGTTTGCTCCTCCTTTACTTCTAAAGAAGCATCTGGTGAAATTTCCAATTGGTCCTTCTTCACCTCTTCTGAAGGGACATCTGGTGAGGTTGCTGTTCTCTCGTCCTCCACTAGCTCCTTTTTAGCAATTTCTTCCTCAGTCTCAATTTTGTCTTTTGTTTTTCCTGTAACAACTGGTTCAGTGCCTTCTTCAGTAACACCATCAGATTTGTTCACTGGTTCAGCTTCACCTGAAGGCAGGATACGTTCCTCTTCTTCACCTGTGGTGGTTGGTGCTTTGGCTTGCTCCTGCATTTCTTCATACTCTTCTTTTTTCTCTGTTGTCTCTTCCACTTTCACTTCTTTCTTTTCTTCCTCTCCAGTTTCTTCACTGACTGTCACAATCTCTTGGAGGACGGTGTCATTTGATGCTGGTGGGTTTGGTTGATCAGAAATATTCACGTCTGTGGTCACTGGTGTAGGAGATTCCACTTGTTTTGGTACAGCCTCCTCACCAGAACGTGATTCCTCATTGCCGGTGTCTGACACACTAAACTCATTCATCTTCTCATCCTCAGCATGGTTGGGTTTGCTGGTGTCCACCAGCATGTTGGAGGTCTTGTCACTAGCTTGATCCTCTGAACTGGGTTTTTTTTCAGGTTCAGCCCTCTCTGTAACAGACTTAAGAGTTGGCGTGTTCTGATACTGCCTCTCATCCTCTGAGCTGCCAACGCTGGTGTCCGATAATGCACGTTCGTGTCCAGGCACTGCCTACATATAACAAATAAAGACAAGCGACTGCTGTAACAAAATACAGTGTAATGTGCATGAAGATACTTTCAGATTCTCTGAATGTGCTTCTATGTTCTGAAAGTGGTCAAAAATTTGTATGTTCATACCTGCTGGGGCTCGGACTCTTCTTCCTCCTCTTCCTCTTTTCCCTCTTCCTCTTTTCCCTCTTCAATCTCCTCAACCACTTCAGCTTTAGCCTCAGCAATTAGCTCTCGCAGAGGTTTGTTATCCTCCACATTTGAAACAAATGGATGCTGAAAGCAGACCATGGCTCATAACTAACATGTGCATTTTAATTTCATCCTTTAAATGGAACTGTATCAAGAAATACAAGACGGCCCAACCTGTAAGAGCTGCAATGCACTCAACCTATTGTCTACATTCTTATCCAGCGCTTTCCGCAGGAAATCACTGAACTCCGGAGACCTGTTTAACACAGTGGAGGAACAAATATAAACCATGTGCTGAATGTAAAAGGGCTCTTCGTTTGGGGTATTACAGTCATAACTATTGAGTAATAGGCTATCCAGTTCCAGGCTGATCATGTGTTGGGACTGTGGGTGGGCGACAGCTTATATGATTATTCAGCTCAATAGCCTACAGTTTTATTATTTCATAGTTGGAAGGTTATTTATCATACCACCCAAAATATTACTAAATATGACCAAAAACACTTTTATTTAATGAAATGACCTGTCCTCAGAAATGTTATTGCTTCTATTGCTAATCACATTTGACTTCATTGACACATGTGGAAGATCATGACGCTGTGAGTCATAACTCTTACCATCGTGATGGAGCTGCGAGTGTGGGGGGCTCAGACTTTGCTATTTTTAGCAGGACTCTCATTGGGTTCATCTCGTGGTTGGGCGGCTCAATCTGTGCCAGCTCGATCAGAGTCACCCCCAGGGACCAGATGTCTGCTTTGTAGTCATACGGTCTGTCCTTTGACGTCTCACACATCACCACCTCGGGTGCCATCCTTGCATTTAAGAGAGAGAAGGGGAGGGAGGGGATTTTGTTAAATCGGACAAATAAAGAACCAGATTATGTGCCCTATTCACAGCTCTGTTCTTACATAGTGACAGATCTCATGATTCAAAGCAAGATTTAAGATTTTGAGTGACTAACCAGTAAGGCGTTCCAATGAATGAGTCTCTTCTCTGTAGGGTCTTTGTATTCTTTGCAGACACTCCAAAGTCAGCTGGGAAGACACATTGATCAAAATTAAACACATACAGTATGGCTGACAGCACTATGGAATTAAAAAAGCAAACAACAAAAGTTGTTGAAAAGCCAAGATAAACATTTCAGTTTACTAATATCCACCCCTTTTAATTACCGTGGATCAATTAATGAGACTTTGACAAAATTACCTTACCCTGACCTTTCCAGATGTTTGGGATGACTGGATAAGGTTTTTTAGAGAAATTATTAGGTGTTTTCAACAGCCATAAAGAGTAATTCCTAGCCAATTTTATGTAGCAAAGCAACATTAAAATACATAAATGTAACAATTACAAAATTAGAATATTATAATTACGAATTGTCATAACTGTTAGTATATAAAATTGTCATTCTTAGAATTTCATAGTTATAAAAACAATTAATCTTATAAATCTATTTTGTATTATTATATAAATAAATATTTATTCTCTATTAATTATATATTTTTGATAATTTTACTCATTTCGATCACAATTCAAGGACAGGGAAATTACCATTTTAAAACTCCCTTATACTTCCAGTCTTTTAAGACTACAGTGAAAATGTAGTATTACTTATAAAATAATACAGTATTTCTTAACATTTCTTTCAATTTTAGGTAATGTTTTTTGTGTGTTATGTACATTTGTCATTTTTATTAGTTTTTTTATTATTTTTTAATTCTTTTTTTGTTATTGTAATTTTAGTACTTCAAGTTATTTTAACAAATTTCTAATTTTCGTTCAAATTTTTTTCATCATTGAAAATATTTTATTTCAGCTTTATTTCAATTAACTTTTGTTAAATTTAACAATAACCACATTGTCTTCTTTTTAAGCCAGTCATTTGTCCCTAAGGTGCTAAGACATTTTTAAGCACACTTCATGAAGCCATTACCCAATTTGATGTCTCCATCCGAGGTAAAGAGAATATTTCCAGCCTTCAGGTCCCGGTGTATAATCTTATTTTCATGGAGGTAAACCAGAGCCTCCAGTGTCTGTTTACACACAACCCGGATCTGAGGCTCTGTCAGTGGCCGCTCCAGCTCTGCAGACACACACACAAGCAAAATTGTCACTGCTAAGCAAGCACACTTTATACAATCTTTTGATTTGCTGTGATGTGTATTCAAAGTTGAACTAGACAAATAAACTACAGTGTAAAAGGAATAAAGGACGATGGCTTTTATTAATAGACTTGTTCTCTGCTGTTGTTCTTGGCTAACTACAGACTTGCACACAGACTGAAGCAATGTGAACTGCCTTTACAGCAGCACTACTGGGATAGGCCATCACAGAACAGGCAGAAGGCAACAGAGGGAGTTATAACAGCACAAACAGTGAGTCAACAAAAGCGTTTCCATCATAGGAACACCTCCTCACCCCAACACCTCCCACCAGCAACACCTCTCTTTCAGGCTAAATGTAGAAGTAGCCAGATCACAGAAGACTAACCAGTCGTAAGAAGGAGAGGTTTTATTCGTACAAGATAATGTTTACAACTGCAAAATGTTTTTTTTTTTTTTCAATCAAATAAGGCGACAAGATTTGCAATTGAAAACAGCTTATTGTAAACGGTACAGACAACACTGTACAAAAAGAGAAAAAATGGGGCCATTTGTTAGACATTTAAGCATTGTTTCTGGCTTAATTAATACCACTGAGAGCCATGAAAAATGTGTAATTTCTACTTATGAATTTGCTGACATGGCATGTCACAGAAAAGGTCTGATCTGTGTGGGAACATTTCAACAACGAGTCCAACCAACACGAAAAAAGGCTGAGTAGCTTTAAAAAGAGCCTAACCACTCCTTAAAAACTGACGTTGATAATTATATGGTCCAGTCCAGTGGCAAAACTGAGCACAGCATGCTGGTGTGCCAGTGAGGTCTGGAGGAATGGAACATCATCACACAGTAGAACAGACTCAGACGACCACAGAGCCTTCTATTCCCTTCAGTTAAACAAAGACCATTAAACTTACCCAACATCACAGCGTCTACTGCTCCTCCAGCACAAAACTCAATGAAAATCTAAAGAAGGGGAAGAAAGACAGAAATCCAGAAGATGAATGAACTAATGACACTGATTCCACAGTTTGCAATTTAGTGTTTTACATCTCTATTACAAGGGTGGAAGGCAGCATGATGCATTACATGTATCAAATGTTACAGTACAGGCATTTATAATGTTACAAAAAATTTATATTTTGAATAAATGCTGTACTTTTGAACTTTCTATTTATCATAGAATCGTGGAAGAAACTATCACGGGGTCTACAAAAAAAATAATAATCATATATTGGTTTCTTCTGGCGTCTAGTTAAAGTACTGATGACTTCACTTACAAACCTTTTCCAAAGTCTTTGTCAATGCCACTCTCAGGTATCATTAGAAGGACTATGATGAGATGAGAACATTTTGTAGCAACTGCTTATCTAATATCTAGTTTTATTAGGTTTTCACAAGCATTCACTTATTTTTGGTATGCTGGATAATGGCAACCAACAGCAGTGCAGTGATAAATGAAACTTGAGACTCTGAGTGAAATGATAAAATCATTATGTAAGTGAACACCGCCCTATTACACTGACCACAGCAGCTGGTCTTTAAGGTAACAGCAGGTGCTGAAGAAAAATCAATACAACCCCTATATTATGCTCGAGAGGAGAGAAATACCTAGTAACATACAGTAAGCAATCTCATCACAAACTAAGATAACTTAAAGGGCACATATCATGCAAAATCCACTTTTTAGCCCTTAAATGCATTTTGTTGGAGATTTGGAGTGTTTATAAGTCCAGAAAAGATGAAATTATTCTCTTCAGGTGCTTTGTTTGTATCTTTATATTCTGTTTTGGTCATATTTTTCAACCTGTCCTGTTTCACTCTGGATTCGAATATGTAAGGCTTGGTGGACAAGTCTTCCATTGTTGACATTTTGTTAACGTGTGAATAAAAATGTTCTTTGAAGCTATAGGAGAGCGGGCGGGGAAAGACGCAACTCCTTTTTGGGGCCGCATTGAAACAACTTGCTCACAGAAGCACCTCAGAAAAGGGGTAGAAAAGGGGCCTGTGGAGCTATAATAATGAGGAATTCAGACCCAAGCATTGCAGTTATTAGGGGTGCAACGGTACAGATAGCCCACGGTACGGTCCGTACCTCGGTTTTTGGGCCACGGTCTCGGTTCGGTTTCGGTACATGTTTTGTGCAGTAAGAGACTGCTGTTTCATCCCAAAAATATGTTTTATTTTTCTTATGAGCATAAACAGAATGACACAGTAGGAAGAACATCAATGTGTATGGAATAAATTAACATTGTACTAGTCTGTACTGAACAACACTAAGTAATACAACCTCTTCAACTACCACTTATGAAATACAAAATGCAAACAAACACACTTTAGAATATTCAAGTGGATCCCAATTCCATCCAAACCTTGACAACTGGTATATGAAGTGATCAATGTGAAAGAAAAAGTGCACTTTTACCTTTAACAAACATAAATTAGCTTGTGGTTTGAATAAAAAAAGCAGAGCAAAATAATAATTAAAAAAAATACTGTATTCAGGATACAAAGTGCAATGTTATTTACTCATCCACTATTGAGAGATTCTTGTGCAAAAAGATGAGTCTATATCAACCGGATTATGAGGCTCATAAGATACTGCAGTCAAACGTTTGACTGGGTTTGCGTTATGCATCCACTAGATGCGCTGGGAATGTAGCGTGTGCGCGACGCCGGAGGAGGTAAGGCGTTTATATTTAGTAGGCTTGAGCGCGCTGGAGTGGGCAAGTGACTTACATTCGCAGCCTGACTTATATGAGTATTTAATGTGCGGCGGCTCGATGATAGCCAGGGTTTCCCATACATTCATTAATTTGTGGCGGCCCGCCACAATATCAACACTGACCGCCACGCATTGATTTTCAGGTTTTGATTTTATTGTTGAGCTGCGCGCTCCTTCCCCTCCCACTCATACAAACTGACAACGGAGACGCGAATAGCCCCTCCTCTTTGAGCACGATTATGAATCAAAAATATGATCATGCGTTGGAGGTCGGATTGTTGCCGGTGCTTATTCCTCCAGAATCAATCCGGAGTTGAATGGTCAGTATAATGAACACTATAACTCTAAAAAGTTAGTCTATGTTAAATGCTGTCGCGTTTCCACCACAGATTCGCGCAATTTACTAAATAACTTCATTTTTTCCTCTCGCGATCAGTCATTCAAAAAATCATGGCAACGGACGTTGGTAGGTTTAAATATATTACAGAGCCACCATATTATATTATTACTGATAAAGAGATGTAGGCCTAAGTGTGTTATCCAAGCTTTAATAGCATGGAAAGACATACTGTGAGCAGCACGTGAGGTGTTTTCTCACTTAGCTATTTCTGCTCCGAGGTCTTGATTATGGCATTTCTTTGAGGTTTAGAAGCCAGTATTCCTGTATTTGGTCTTTTATGAATTTAATAAATAACTCTGTCGCAAAATATACATTTTGGGTATCTAACGTATTTAGCACTGGAGTAATTATTTTTCAGCCGATTTTTTTTACTTCTACTCCTTACGGCTATTCACGCAATTATCTGTAGGCTACTTTCTACTCTTTACATTTTAATAAATAGCCTACTGTTATGGCATTTCGATTTGTTTTTATTTCTGCTTGACATCGTAAAAAAAAAAAACTATCCAGATAAATCAGCGCTATCTAGAGTGTATTTGATTGTGGTTGGATGAGAAGTACATATACCATTCATCACACCTGCAAGAAGTGTCACGCATTGATTGTCACAGTCACTCGTTTCGGTCTTTTGTATTTATCTCGTGTAAAAACTGTTTATAATATATTTAATATGCCGCAGCGGCAGCGCATATTACCGGCAGGAATCAAGCGCGTCCCCCCTGGAGTTCTGCAGTTAAGCCTGCCACTTATCAGCCAATGAAAAAAAAGAAAAAAGTACTACACAATAGCCAATCAGGAAATAGTATTATTGTATCTGGGTAAGATTTAATGCAAAAAAGAAAAAATTATATCCTAAGATTGTTCACGTGATTCTCTCACTCCTGCTGCCTTTCTTCAAAACTTGAGAGCCCTGTTGTATAATTCAGCATAGTACATACCAGGATGGTATCAATCAGGAAGGTATCAATCAGGATTATTTTTATTTTTTGATTAATCACTTTGATGAATAATTCAAATTGACAGCACTAATGTTTCAAAATGAAAAGTGTGAAGGAGAATCCATTGCATTTTTCTGGCCCTTATTTCAAATAGACCGCCAAACAGCGAACCACTTACTGAAGCAGTCACGTGGTACAGCCAGCTCGCAAGGCTTCAAACGTCACCACATACGTCACCGACACAAGCCTCGATACGCGCTTCACAGAAATCATCCCGGATTACTGGACACACGCTTCGAAGCTTCGATACGGGAGGACACATCACTAATTATAACATGCTTACAATACATATAGGCCCCTGTGGCACAAACAACCCCCACCCCCCTCCCTCGGTACCAAAACCCCACACCACCACAAATAGAATCTAATTCTGTGGGAAACACTGATAGCATAGGCTGGCTGTTTTAAATGAGAAGACCTGGTTACTGTGAACGTGGAGCGCTTTATGAACATTCTGTGACGCGCATTCTGGAGTGTGTGTCTGTTAAGAGTGAGGGCTCGTGAGCGGGAGACACACATAACCTGATTTATAGGAGGTTGAACTGGCCGTGTGACACAGCGGGCATAAGATGGACACGAGCGGGTTCGCGGGCGAATTTAATAATGCGAAGCGTTGTTAACTAATATATAAGGCGCTCCAGATTATAATTATATAGTGAGGAAAATACGGGTAAACGGATCAGCGCGAACTCTATGGCAAAACCGAAGTCCGGCGGGACACGAGGGTAGATTGTCCCGGTGCAGGGCTTAACCGAACGGTCCGGGATTTTACAGTGTACCGTTGCATCCCTAGCAGTTATGCTTTATATAGACCACAAATGTATGATTTATTAGTAAAAATAAATGATTTTAAAGCATGATATGTACCCTTTAAGTTTATATCGGACATACTTCGACACTAGAGCGTCGGTACATTAATACAATGGTAACTCATGAAAAGTCAGCAGCATCTGAATTAACTATGAACACTGACAGGAGGCAGGAGAGCAACGTAACATTACGTGACAAACAATCGACTGCTGTGCAGATTTTAGGATATCTTTTTATGAATATTTTACACAGATCTGACACTGAGTGTAGGAACGATCTCTCTATGCATTACGAGGCTATGCTTGTGCTGTTACGAGCTGTGCACTGCATTCATATCTCTTGAATAGCAGCCAGGCTAAGCAGACTGGACTTGCATCTAATTAATTCATGAGCACTTTCTCTGGTCATTTGAAATAGGCTATTATCCTTCTATACATGCCAACCACAGAGAGGAGGATCATATGAAACCATCCCTCCATAATTATCTTGGAAGCTCTATAGTAGAAAAATAGGATCCACTGACACCCTTCAGACAGGGATGAACAGAGAGGGATAATTGTGGACTAGCATGGAGCTGTTAGGCCTTGATATTGTCATTATTCACTATTACATTTTCAAAAATGAAATATGGAAGTTTTTTTTAATTGTTTTTTTGCTAATATTAAAAGGGAAATAATGTGGGAATGAACTTTATTCAACAGGATTTGATTGGACCATTACATCTTAGATTTTATTAGGAACAAAAATTTGACAAAAATAAAACGTTTAAGAATTGAAAATTAAAACATTATTTATAAATAGCCCAGAATGAATTAGAAAAAAATATGCCATATTTTAATAGCCTAAATAGTATGTGAGAAAAACACAGCAAGATCCAGTTTGTTTTGTGTACAGCACACTTTTCAACCAACAGCATAGTGCTACTCGATGAGCAAGGCGAGAGTGAAGTGTGCTCTCACTCCTACTCCTCCTACAGAGGTCAACGTCTGTGTATGTGTGTGTCTGGCTGCAGTACAGCAGAAGTAACCAAACCCTTCATGAGGAGAGTCACTCACCCATAGTTTGCTCTCATAATAGAAAGCATCCAGCAGTTTGACTATGTAGTGATGGTCACAGGAGGCAAGGATCTCAATCTCCACCATGTAGTCCTCTAGCTCCTCTTCTGTTTTGGTATCGATCACTTTCGCTGCAGCCAGGATCCCGGTCTCTTTGTTCTGAGCCTGTGATTAAAGGAAACAGTGGGAAACATTCAACAGGTAGCACAGGCATACAATAGCTTCTATGATGCTGTACAGACCTGCCATTAAAACAGCAGCTCACAAACCACATGCAAAACTTTGTATTAAACTTGAGGATAATTTTCTTTGATCTTGAACATATTTTCATCTGAGCTGTAATACCCGGTCAGAGTCGTTGTGAGTTACATATCTATGATACACCTCTACTCTGAGCAGACAACCACTAAAATACAATCAATAACAAGAAGCTCAATTTCGCTAGTCTCAGCCTCGGACGTCATGCTCACGGACTGCCCACACTCCTTTCACCTGATGTCTGATGCATATGGGCAGCAGACTAATAAAGACATACTTAAAAAAGTCATAGGTCTACTTCTACCTGATTTCTAGGACTCTAGTGTTTTTTGCTGTCTTTAATGTCTAAAAGGAAACAAATCTGTTTACTTGAAGTTGGTGATATTAACCAATTCACATAAACTACTAAATGATGGGTTTTAAAAGGGTAGTGAAGGTGAATTTTAAACCTTTTGAAATCCAGCAGTTAGTTGCTCATGTGAAACAGGTTAGAATCATAATCATCAGTCCCTGTAAATTCAAAATTAAGTATTTGTTTTGAGTTTGTCACATCACAGAGAAATCAGAGTTATTACAAAACCAATATAATTCATGAAGCATTTGGTTTTCAATGCAGCTTCAGGAGACTGCAAAAATCCAGCGTTACCTTGACTTCTGAACCGTCTGATTTGTGGTTGCACAATTTTTTCTTTATTACTTTTCGCACTTTTTTAAATATGAGTTAAGCCCTATTCGCACAGGATTAGTATTACCTGGGGACTACGTGAGAATTTGAAATTACCCACCCACATCTGAATTTCGTGTGGCGCATTCATTCGCACGGGATAAGCGAAGCCTGTGATTTTACTCGAATTTACTAACTTATCTCCGGATATGATATCATTAGGTTATAGCTTTGAAATGTCTTGTCGTTATTATGTCTAGCTGTATAATAAACAGAAGAATTGTCCTTACCGTATGCTGCTAAACATGATGTCATTCATCTCCATCTAATCGTTCTTTTTGTTTTTGCTCTTCTGATGGTATAGCTTTCTCTTTCTGCAAATTGTATAGTTGTACTAGCGATATGATCCCCGCACCCAAAATACTATCAAAACACTCCAACTCAGCCTCTATTCTCCGCGAAAGATGAATAAAAAGGCGCAGATGAAACAAAAACCTTGAAAAAATTATATACGATCCGGCCAAATCACAGAGATGTCGATTCGCACGGGACTAATATTATCACAGGACCTCGTGTTCGGCGAAATATAGTAGGTAATTTGCGGGGGAATTTTTACTTTACAAATTACAGACATGGCCGATTCGCACGGGATTAAGATCACAGACAAACTCCGCAATTATTACAAATTACTACAGGTCACCAGATAATACTAATCCCGTGTGAATAGGGCTTTAGTCTGAAATGTTGCTGTTAGATCATTAAAAAGATCTGTCAGGTTACAAAGCTCAAAGTCTTACACAATTTTATTGAACAGAATCCACTTTTCAAGAACTAGCCTACAATGAATGGCTTGTTTGAACTCAACTAAAACAAGATTTCTCCTGATTTTGACTTACACATTTAAATAATCCGGAAAACGCAAAAAAGGGGGCTAGTCCCCGTTGAGCTGCGCTAGAGAATATTCTCATTCGTACTCATTCGTTAATACGGTGACGCATTGCTGCCACATACATATTATTTTTCCCCTCAATTATGTCGTAATAACGAGATCTTATGTCGTAATAACGAGATCTTATGTCGTTTAAACAACATATTTTCTCGTAATAACGAATCTTATGTCGTTTAAACGACATATTTTATCGTTATAATGAGAAAAGTATGTCGCAAATTACATATCTTGTTTAACGACATAAATATCTCGTTTCACGACATAAATATCTCGTTATAACGACATAAATATATAGTTATTTCGACATAATAAGGGGACATTATAATATGCATTAAGCTACATTTAGTGTTATTATAATGAGTTTCTATGTGAGGAAAATGCTTAAACGCTTTGCGTTCATATTCTGGACGTAGCTATCTGATTTTTGTAGTATACTTTATTATGATTTTAGTATTTATAATGCACGCACTTATCCGTGAACTTAATAAATGTAAGTTTTTATTAGGCTACTATATCCACAAACAAATTGCTTTCAGTTGTGTGCAAAATTCAGAATCTAACGAATGTGCAGCAATTTGTATAAAAATACATTTATAAAATACTTTTGTTTTATTTTGTATTAGGGATAAATTGCGCGTCCCTTTATTGGGACATTCTAAAACACTTAATGTTAATAAAAGGCTTAACGTGGCTTACTGTTACTAAGACAGTAATATTAAAAGACCAAACTCCGTAAACATCGTATTAATAAGCTATACTTTGTGTTGTGCAAAAAAAAATCATGAGCACAGAATATGAACGCAACGCGTTTAATTAGCCTACACATTAAGCATTTTCCTTTCCATAGAAAACCGTTATTAGAAAAGGCTTAACGTGGCTTAATGTTCTAAGACAGTAATATTCAAAGACCAAACTCGTAAACATCATATTAATAAGCTATACTATGTGCAAAAAAATAAATGAGCCCAGATTAATGCAATGCATTTAATTACACGTTAAGCATTTTCCTACCATTAGAAAACCGCTATTAAAAGGCTGCATAGTCTATAGCTTATTAATATGATGTTTACTGAGTTTGATCTTTTAATATTAATGTCTTAGTACAGTAAGCCACATTAAGCCTTTTTAATGTTAAGCGTTTTAGAATGTCCCAACATAACTACAATGCGTTCTTTAATTCCCAGTCTTGAAATGAATACAAACCTTAACATAACGGACAGTGTTCAAACCACAGTAAATAATCATACTAATAAAGTATATGTACAAATCTGCTGAGCTCAGAATATAAACTCAACGCGTTTAATTACACGTTAAGCAAATTGCCGTCAAATGAGATCTCAATAAATGGACGCGCAAATTATCACTAATACAAAATAAAACAAATGTATTACACAAACAGTCTCTATTTGTACAAATCGCTGCACATTCGTTAAATTCTGAATTTTGCACACATAACTGAAAGCAATTTGTTTGTGGATATAGTAGCCTAATGAAAACATACATTTATCAAGTTCACGGATAATTATGCGTGCATTATTAATACTAAAATCATAATAAAGTATACTACAAAAATCAGATAGCTAATATAAACGCAAAGCGTTTAATTTTCCTCACTTAGAAACTCATTATAAAAACGCTAAATGTAGCTTAATGCATATTACAATGTCCCCTTATTATGTCGAAATAACGAGATTTTTATGTCGTTATAATGAGATATTTATGTCGTTAAAACGTGATATTTATGTCATTAAAACGAGATATTATGTCGTTTTAACGAGAAAGTATGTCGTTTAACAACATAAGATCTTGTTATTACGAGAAAATATGTCGTTTAAACGACATAAGATCTCGTTATTACGACATAATTGAGGGGAAAAAATAATATGTATGTGGCAGCAATGCGGTCACCGATACGTTAACATCATCAGGGTCTGAACCGAGCTTTCAATTGGTTTGAAATTTACACCATACTTAATATTTACAGTTTACATTGGAGCAGAAATCACCGTTATGGAGGGGCGGGACATTTCCGAACATGCACTACAGTGTGCCAATCACGACACACTGGGCCAGCTAACCAATCACAGCACATTTCGAATTTTGGATGGAGGGGTTTCATGAAAACAGGACCTGAGATGCCGCATACTGAGACGAACTGGGGAGTGAGGAGCTGTAAGAATACAAAATGTGAAAAATAATGAGTTTTTTTAATCAAGCATTAAAACATTTTCTTCTAGTACACCCAAAAACAAAATCAAGACTTTGTAAAAGGGCATAATAGGAGGATCCCTTTAATGGCATGAGCAGCACTATGGGTAAAACTATTGAAAAATAAGGAACTTGTGTACAACCTGTAAAATGGCTGAATGAGAAACAAATTCCTGAATGTACCCAGAGATTAGCCTATTGCCTTTGACCTACTTCATTACAAAAGCATTATCACAGCTTTACTCCCAACAAGAGACATTCAGAATGAAACTTATAACCATTAAAGCACACTGACCTTGCTAACTAGCTAATTTGTTACAATGATTGTGTAATAAGCCAATAGACATCCCATTTGTAACTGTATTTTGAAATTCTGGAATATTGACCATGAGATATTTATATGATATAAAAAAAATCCTGAAATATATTGTAAAAGATTAGCCCCTCCCTGTAACCTGCAACTGATACATTAGCAACATCTATTCTTTTTATCTTTAAAAAAGCAGAAAAAATAAAAACGGAAGCATGACAGGGTTACCTCATCTAAAGGCGTGCCAGAGGCTGTTTGAGGAAATACATGATGTATCCAATAATTATTGTAGTGTTTGCATTAGCTAACAACTCCAGAATATTCTATTCAAATCGGATGTGACTAATGACGGGTGTAACACATTATTCCATTCAACCATACTCCTTCAACGCCAAGGAACAGTTTCTATTCTGGGATCAACCGCTGAGTGTTTACAGCTACCTGAAAACAGACAAGAGCAGACAGAGAAAGGAAAGAGTGAAGTGTACCATCAAATGTGTGTGTGGACCAGAGTTTATTGTAGCAGAAAGTCTCTCTCAATTTCACTTATACTGCTTTACGCTTGTTTCTACCCTCAAACCAACAGGAAATTAACACAACCTCTGCATTTCTGAAAACACCATGCTAAAGAGAGAGAGAGATACGCCGGTTAATTTGTTTTCCATTAATGTTCCACAGAACTAGCGAGCCTGGGCAGGTCACACTTCTTATAGTTCATCAAAAGCGGAAATCATTTATCATAACTGTATTGTTCTAGTGCTGATAAGAATATACTACAGTGCTGCTGATAAGAATATCCAATACAATATATCTCAATGCTCAAAGAAAGACAAAAGAAAATCACAATTAAACTGAAGTCGCAACAGATCAAGTGGGGTGGCTTGGCTCTATCCATTAATTGTTGATTGGATTTTGATAATCCTGAATATGTCCCAAGATGGTCCAGTTATGACATTTTAACAAACATTTTTTAGGAAAAATGTAATACAATGTAAAACATAATACATATGGGCGGAACTGACATTTCATGCCGACTTTAAAGCCACATAAATCTCAGAAATCTAAAAAACTAAACTTGTCAGGGAAAACATGTAGAACAGAGCTTGATTTTATCCATCTGGAAATGACTGAATGGTGGTTGTTCATTATCAGGATGGAGCCATATCAAATTTGCTAAAAACAAAGCCTGAATCACATTCTCCAACAGCCAGTATGGCCTAAGTGAAGTCACTGGACATTGACAAGCAAAATTGTTTCAGAGGAGAGTTATGTTTTGATTAAAGATTACAAAGACAAACAATCGTTTTCCCTTTAGAATAGCAATGATGTAGCTTTCACTGAACAGGAATGTACATTCATTTATTGATAACTTGTTTTGCTTAAAATATATTTTTTTAAAGTGACTCAAGTATATCACCATAGGTAAGATAGGAATAAAAGATGGCAAAAAAAAAGCAGTGGTGAACCTCTGGTAAACCACATGAAAATGTGGTTTCAGATGTCTATCAAAGTGCCCCACACCCCCAGCATCACTGCAGGCTTCCACTGGCAGGAATATCCTGCTGATTCACCCTGATCAACATCACCACACCTCTGCACAAGATCCTACATTCATTCACACTGAGCGTTACTTCCTCATTAGACAACTTCTTACAAATACTTATTTCAGCATAAGAACGTCCATAAACTTGAGACAAACTAATTATATTTTGTGGCTGGTTTTATATGAAAACCAGTGCAGAATTTTAAATAAAGACTAATCTGTCCACATTTTAATCATGTCACTATGATGCCTCAAAGACGTGTGTAGAACAATTTAGTATGTCACACCCAACTTGTGGTGTCACAAACACAATGCATTCCATAAACAAGAGCAGTATGGAAACATTCTTCATCAGCTTTAAGTCTGAAGCAGGCAGGGACTAACAGGAATGGTGTGAATTCAACTACAACTGGTTCTACAACACGAGCAAAACTACATTAACCAGGCTTTTGAGAATGTAAAGTGATTAAATAAATCTAAATACTACTTAGTTGTGTTTGACTATTTTTATTCTAATTAAATTGTTTTCAATAGAGTGGAAAGTCGTTGGGTTCAACAAATCTACATTATACATGAAGTTGCCCATGTTTACATCATTTTCTTTACTTCTCTACTGCCTTAACAAAAATATACCATGGTAACAATTGTTTCTGCCAAAATACCATAGTTGCTAGTGCTACAGTTATTCATAACACTGAAGTCATCAAGGGATTCATCAAGCAGTTTTCAAAGAAGTGTCAAGTGCTGGTCAGGAAACAATTATTTCATCAGTTAAAATTATAGTTTTATCATCTTCACTTTTTTATCCCGTGAAACACAAATGAGTTGTTAGTTAGAACCAGTCTCAGCAACTATTTACTTTCATTGTATGGAAAACAGATGCAATTGATGGAGTTATGCTGGTAGTCAACATCTCGTTTAATGTCATACAGGTTTGAAAGGACATAAAGGTAAATACATATTGACATTTAGATTTTAGAGAGAACCACCCCTTTGTTTGAAATGAATCATAGGGTCAGAGGGACAATGCTAATCCACTACTGGAGGGTGATGATGTTTACCTTGTAGACTTTCCCAAAGGCTCCATCTCCAAGTTCTCCCACGATCTCCCACTCCTCCTCGGGGTTGATGTCTCTGTGAACGTGCTCATACTGTTTCTTCTTCTTCTCCGTGCCCAGCTTAAATATCTTCCGAAAATTGAAAAAGGACATCTTCTAAACGCAATCTATATGTCTGTCGGTTTAAAAAAACAACTGACACGACATAAACTGTTGTGTTAACACTGTATTAAACGAATCACTTGGGAAGTTGGCTAATGTGCTAGCTGCGGAAGATCGATTCCTAGCTAACTCATTTAACTGTAACGTTACAACTGCAGACAGCTCCAAGTAATCCTGTGAATGGCGGCGACGGTATTAGTCTCTCTGAAAGTGACCGAGGTCAGTCTTTATGTGGCATTTCGCGTCTCCATAACATTGAATCATCTAGACGAGCGACTCCTTCCACACAGGGATGGAAAAGAAACAGTCCACTTCCTCTGCTAGCTTTACAGCGGCTACATGTGTGATTCTCTGTCTCATAAAAAAATAAGCCTCGCAGTCAAACAAGTCTCGCGTATTCAAATATTCTGTTAAAAAAAAAACTACCGTGTACAGTAAAATCCATAAATGTGGAGGCGATTAAGTAGTTAGCACACCGTGAAAAATGCGGAGCGGATGCTGATGACCAAACTCCTGTCTGAGCTCAGTCTACTGCTCACGGGGAGGGGTGTGTGTTACAGCTTAGCCAAACACAACCGTTTCGATAAAACCGATTGAAGGACACTACAGGACACCAGCTGGCCAGTCGACACTGCTCGCGGTGTTGAAATGGATGTTTCTCGCGCTTTGCTCAACGGTCGCTCGGGTCTCTCGTGACCAACTTCTCGAGGATGTTGCGGGAGGACTCTAAGCGCGTGCGTTTTGCATAGGGAAGGCGCGTGCCCGGCAGTGGAACCATTAGCGCATGCGCAGTTGGTGATGGCCATGCAGAGGACAGCATTTTTTTTTGCATTATTCAATATCAACAATATAATACACAATATAATACAACAACATCTGTTTATGCCAGGGTTGATACACAAAATACATTACTAAACAGACATACAAGACAAACAATGACCATAAAATAAAATAAAAAGTAACAAAATAAAATAAATCAAGACCAAATTGCATAAAAGGATGCTAATTAAACATATTTAGATTGAAAGTACAAGATCGGTCTTAATAGCCTTTCTATTTTTAAGACCTCTTACAGTGGTGTGATAGGACAGCACTGTTCTGACTTAAAATCAGTAACCTAATCATTAGTGGTAGGGGATTTGATTCATCCCATTTGATTAAATCCTTTGAATCACACATCAATAAATAATTGAACAACTACTGATATTTCTCATTCACAGCACACACTCACTTAAAATGTTGGGTTAAAAAATAACCAAACATTTTTTACTGTGTAAGCTCTATAATTAGGCCTATTTGAAAAGGAAAAAAAGCAGCCACTGTGAAAAAGTCTTCTCTTTGCAAAAAAAAAAATCAATTTCTAAATGGTTAAGTGAGATACCAGTAGAACATCAAACATTCTCTTTATTTTTATACAGTTTTAACCAATGACCTCATACACAGGTGTTTGCTTTATTTTCATTTTGATTGATATTCCACCGGTCAACCAAATTGTTTCTTGAACTTCTTAGCTTCTTCTTCCTAGTGACACGCTGTCCATTAGATTATTATTTTTTTTAAATATAGGTTTTTGCTTTGTAACACTCAAGTGGTGAAAACAGGCATACTAATACCCATGCACCGAATACAGTGTTACTGATTGTCTAAACATGAACAATGAGTTTCAAGAGGCCTTACATTTTCTAGTTTCACAGAGGTCTAAAGGCGAAACATTTTCTTAATCTATCAAACTACTCTACATACTGTATTTCTAATCAAATATACTATAGCCTACCACATGCTTAAAGAGAGAGATGTCAGTGATTTTGGTTCATTCACCAATGAGGCCAATTAGACAAACTTGGCATACCCTACTTGGTGAACTTGTGTTAAACAAGTGGCCATGCACTAGACATCTACTGGGGGAAAGAGGGTAATGCAGAAGTATCACACCTGGAAATGTCACTCATGTAGTAGCCTACTTATAAAGTTTTGGGATCTCCCCAATGCTCTTATTCCTAAAAATGGAGAATGTTGATGGAACAGTGGGCAACATTTTGTCTAAAACGCCCTCTATTGAAGAGCTGGAGGATATATTACATGGGGGTCAGCTGTCCTGTAACCATGTTGATGAAGTGTGGCCTAATTTGTTTCTGGGGGACATGTAAGTGCATTTGTGTGTGACTTCTATTTGATATGTTGATTAAAATAAAATATAAGTCGTTTACTATTTCATTCGTTCTTAAACAGGTACATGTCTCATGACAGATATGGCCTATGGAGACTGGGTATAACTCATGTTTTAAATGCTGCACATGGTAAAATGTGTTGCAAAGGAAGAGATGATTTTTATGGGACAACTGTAAAGTACTACGGTGTTCCGGCCAATGATCTGCCAACATTTGATATTTCACCTTTTTTCTACCCTTCAGCACACTACATTAATGATGCTCTCAGCACAACAGATGGTATGTAAAAACATTTAATTTCAAGTTTTAAAATAGTATAACATTTTTTAGGCACTGGTTAATGTTATTTTGTTATTATTTTATCTACTTGAATTATTAATTGATATCTAATTTAGTTTTTATGGAGACAGACAGACAGACAGACAGACAGACGAGACAGACAGACAGACAGACAGACAGACAGATAGATAGATGTTACTTTCAGATTCATGATTGTATCTCTTTTCAACAGCTAAAGTGTTTGTGCATTGTGCTGTGGGAGTGAGCCGTTCAGCTGCTCTGGTCTTAGCTTACCTAATGATTTATTGCAATTACTCTCTGGTGGATGCCATCTTGAAAGTAAAAGAAAGAAGATGGATCTTTCCAAACCGGGGATTTCTGAAACAGTTAATAACTCTCGGCAATGAATTAAACTACAAAGCACAGTCAAAGTAGCTTGATGTTTTTTTTAAACAAGCATGCAATTCTGAAATCTGTCAATTCAAACATCTAATAACATTTACTCCTGCAGTGGTCAACAACAATCATCATTAACATAATAAAAAACAACTTCTGTTATGAATAATCACAGCTTTGTGTTGTACTTTGGTTAAATGTAGGCGGGATATTTAATTACTGAATACCCCCTAATACTGGACACAAATTAAACCTCAAATACAATTTTTGATATATTTTATATAATCTTGAGCTGATCAGTATGCAAATGCAAAGCTGGTCAGCAAACACTGTTACTTTGTTCCACTATGTAGGCTACAATACTCCAAATGTTCACCAATGGTCACTCAACACAATTGTCACTTATTGTCCCGTTCTCTCGTCATCGGATGAATCATCCGTGACTTGTGAAACAATCACAATGTCCATAGAAATGGAACAAGCTAGAATGGCAATGAGAAACACATTTTTAAAAATATATTGGGATTAGCGGTCTATACATCAGTTAGGCTACGATATGTAGGCTACATAATAACAAATCTTTACAATGTACAATGTATTGTGAAACCTGGGGTTAAGATTTTCAGTGTTCTGGTCCAAGGAAGGCACTGATGTAGTAGGCTACGCAAATACGTGATCACCGGGTGCTTGATACTTTTTCCCACGCTAGTCAAGATGGACCAATCACAATACGCGATTAACGGTGTAGCCATTTTATTTAATAATTTTATTAAGACTGTCCAGCTATAAGTCAATTTATATGTCAGGGACCATTCACATTAATTCCAATATATTGGTTATATTGTTTCGAGTATAAATGTCTCCAGTATAAGGAAAAACATCAAAAGATTTGAATGCGACTCAATGGAGATTGGACTTTCCGAGCCACCGGGCGCCCCCTGCCCTGGTCATTCACACTATCTGTTGTACGCAGACACGTCTATCGACATCGAAGAGCTGAAATGGTCAGCGGTTTCTGGTGACCGAGAAGCGTCATAAAGAAGACAGAGCACCTGTTTGTGTGAATCACGACGTGCCAAACAGATTATGTATGCTGCTGAACCTCGGGAAAACAGAATAAACTAATATTCACGGGAGTAGGCTAATAGTTTGATTTGGGTCATTTCAGAAGAATGACAGCTCAGAAACATAAACACGGACTCCTGGCTATTAAAGAGTTAGAGAATGTTCTGGACACATGTAAACTTGATCTAACTCCAGTCGACGAGGTCTGGCCGAACCTGTACATCGGAAACGTGTAAGTAGCCTACATAACTATGCATGCGGCATCGTAGCACTAATTTAAAGATTTATAGCACGCGAGCAATGTCATTGTGGCTTGCATTTACTCTTATTATATTATATTTTATATTTAAGGATTTGAAAAGATACTATTCTATTCAAAGCTACTTATTTGATAGAGATTCAGTCACAATGTGCATCCCTCTAGTTAAATAGTTCTGCAGTTGCTTCTCTTTTTATGTTATAGAGGTTGTTCTGTTACATTACATAACACATTTTCACTTTTTTATAGGGCCATTGCTCAAAATAGAAAAGCTTTACAAAAAATGGGCATCACGCATGTTTTAAATGCTGCCCATTCCAAGCAAGGCAGCATTGGGGACCAGAGTTATTATGGAAATACAATTGTATATTATGGCATCCCAGCAGAAGACACTTCATCATTTGATCTTAGTGTCCACTTTAAGACGGCTTCTGATTTCATCCACAAAGCTTTGAGGAAGAAGAATGGTAAGTGACCAAAAATGCTAAACAAGTCTATCAAAATGCACTGGGGAGGAATTTGAAGTCCATTTTTAAATAAACACGAATTCATAATTGTTAATATAGTTAAGATACAAGTATTTCTAAAACATTTCCCTGTCATACATAACCCATATGAGATAAGAACTCATTTTGAATACAATTAAACCATCCATAGTTCAAGACTTTTACATTATAATTTATTTTTGAGGACAGAAAAAGAAACTTAAACTTAAAATACTCTAAAAACAGCTGCATTTGCTCTTTATCTCTTTGAATTCCCCTCTAAACCTGATAGCATCTTAACTTGATTCTGAAATGCTTTATTATACAGATATCCATATTTAATGAAAAGGTCAATTTCAATAGTATTAGAAGCTCCTCCTCACCATTACGGTCTGTCTTTTATCCACAGGTAAGGTGCTTGTTCATTGCATCATGGGAATGAGTCGTTCTGCCACACTGGTTCTAGCTTACCTTATGCTGCGTCAGCGTCTTACTCTCCGCACTGCCATCCAAACGGTTGTTTTGCGACGTGCAATCTATCCTAACAGGAACTTTTTGAGCCATCTCCTGGATTTGGACATTCAGCTTCAGAGAAAGCGAATGCTGTGTCCTATTCTCTGACAGAAAAACAATGCAAATGTAATGAACACAAAAGCACATGCATTCATTTTATAACTAAAGGGTGAAGAGGTAACAAGCAATGATATGTTTACATTATTTATGAGATATATATCTATATGTATATAGTCTTACCATAATGTATTCCGACACCCTCAACATCTCTCAAATTATCACAGTTAATTCGCTATTGTTTAGAAAATGATAATATAAAATATGACAAGAACAGTGATATTTCACTGGTTTCGGCCATCCGCCTGTTAGACTAACTTATGAATTAAGTTGAGTAGCTGTCAGCTGTTAAATTTAAGTACAGAATTAGATAATACCAATTTAGGTTAACCAATTACCAAGCAATGCTTCATTTTGTTCAGTAAGCGGTTTAAAATGTTAAAGAAAAAACTTTAGCAAAACATGGTCAGGTCAAAGTGCCAGATTTTTATAGATTTTACTGGTAGTCCACTGTATGAAGAATCTTTTGGTATAAAATAGCAGTTTACTTTATTTTGCTATACTCACTTACATACACTTACTCTAAAAAAATATAAAAAATTATATTGGGTGTCTGAATAATATTTGGTTTGATTGCATACATAGTTTCATAGAAAAACGTGCCTTTCAGGTTTAGTGTATAGGCCATCTCTGTACTTTTCCATACATTTACAGGGTTATTTTATAATATGCTATAATTTATATGCTGCTATGCTATAAATTGTAATGCGATAATTTAGCTATAAAAACACTTTAAAGTTTCAAAAATATTTAACTTACTGGCATGTTTGCATTGACATATTAACATAGGGGATTTCATTGTAAAATGTGGTGTAAGTAACTGAAGAATTGTGTTGAAGAATGGTGTTTTTTATGAAAATCTGTTTGATATATTCAAGAACCACAGCACACAAGTGCCACATGCTGCTCACACAGCAAATAATATTTAACAGTGGAGTCAGTATACGGCGTAGAACACCAAATTAAGCAGTATTAAATGATTGAATTGAGGTTCATTATTCGGCTGCAGAGAAAACACTCCCTGTGAGCAGTATTAGCTTTTACGTTGCTTTTGGCAGCCAAATTTGGAGAACTATACGGGCCAAGTACAACATTCTTCTGTTGACTCAATACTAAAAGCCTTGTTTAAAATGACTGAGCAGCACTCGCTGATTTGATTTTTAGTGCACCTTTTTGTTTTAATAGCAGAATAATGTGTTTCATTCAGGTCATTGCTTCACAGAAGTTCCTTTGTTATCTTGGAGAACATTTACTGGTGTATAAACAGTTTTGTCAAATGCACTGTATACTTAAAACATTTCATTGGACATGAAACACTATTGACCATGAGCAGGATGAATATTCAATTGGTCACTGTATTTTTTGAAAGTATTACAACTGCACTAGTGGACTCATATACATATGTTTCATGAACAGATACAAACAAGGTGCCAAATAAACTTAATTTCTGTATTGATTTAAAAGATAAACAAATGAAAAAGTGCTTTGTATTTGCATGTTAGCTAGGCAAAAATTTCTTGTTTTATATGTAATACATTTCCAATCATTTAGCTCATATGTTAAGATATATGCAAGTTATGTGTCAGTTATAATATTGACTAGATGACCCTTTCTAGGGTAGAGTAAAACTTTATTAATTTATTCTACTGTACTTTTGCTTAATTTCCCCGTTGTGCTTCCGACTGCTTCCAGCAGAGTTCAGTGCTGTGCCATGAAAAAAAAACTCAAATTAAAATCTTGCTGTTTTTATGCTGTGTGTTCTTTTCACCTGATATCCTTCATATGCTACATTAACACAAGCCTCTTTTGTGAAGTACAATGACATTAAAGTTTAAACAAAATGCTACATTGCTAAATAGATAATAGATTCAATCATTCAAACCTGTCCTTTATCATTTGTCAATGAAATTTCATCATGCAAATGTGATTTAAGGGAACCGTATAACCAACTAAGATTGTAATAGAACAGTATTAACCCACAGAAACCTCGAGGAGAGACTGTCTTCACCCTGACAGCGTGACCTGCAGCTGTGCAACCAGAGGAAGCAGGACCCACACGAGTCCCCGGACATACTTCGCTTTCAGAGAATATTCAATTAAGACAGTACTTTGCTTCCTGATTAGCTGCTTGGCATACACTGTACGATGATAAATCATGGAAGCAGTTGCGAACAGAAACAGGCAACAGACGCAAGCAGCTAAGCCAAGTGTGTGTATATATATTCTGCTAAGCGAAGTCATCTGCTTAAATGACTGTGGAGGAACTAGAGGCACAGAGGGGGTGATGTTGATGACCACATTAGTGTCACAAAAGTGCTCTGGAAAACAGATGCATCTGTACGTGATTACATTGTGTCAGTGTTTTCTCAGGGAAGACTGTCAAGCCTGAGATATCATGGATAAAAAGAACAAACAGATCAGCCCAGCAGCAACATGCTTAAACAAACTGCTTTGGTGAAATAGCAATAGAAAAGCATAGCTAAAAACATACACAGTGTAAGCATTTACAAATTTAAAGACTGCATTTAATTTATTACAAATACAGTGAATATTAGAATTATGGTATGTGTGTGTGTGTAATAGAATGTTCAAAAGAACAGCATTTATTTGAAAATGTTTTTTTATATATATATATATATACTGACCCCAAACTTTTAAAATGGTAGAGAAAATGTTACTTTGAAGAGAAAATAAATCCATTACTTTTAAAACCGCATAAGAAAAGCAGGCTGAATGATTCATGGATTGAGTTTGAACTTGGCAAATTTGGACCACTCAATAAATTACATACAATGCATTTCCAAATAAAGATTAAATGAGTAGTTCACTTTTTAAAAAAAACTTTTGCTGAAAATGTACTCACCCCCATGTCATCCAAGATGTCCATGTCATTCTTTCTTCAGTTCGAAAAGAAATGAAGGTTTTTGATGAAAACATTCCAGGATTTTTCTCCATGTAATGCACTTCAATGGGAACCAAACCATTTAAGGTCCAAAAGACAGTTTCAGTGCAAACTGTTTAAAGGGCTTTAAACGATTTCAGACAATGAATAAGGGTCTTATCAAGCGAAACGATCGCTCATTAACAAAATGAACAAATCTTTTTTCGTGTCATTTGGTTCATTCAACAAACGAAATGACTCTGGAAAAGATTCAGTCCATTTTGATAAACGAGTTCGAATAGGAGAGTCACGAACGTGCATCACAGAACAGAGCAAGGCAACCATTTGAGCTTATAAAACTTAAACTGTTTTTTTTTTAAATGACCGATTGTTTCGTTTGATAAGACCCTTATTCATCGTCTGAAACCGTTAAAAGCCCTTTGAACAGTTTGCACTGAAACTGTCTTTTGGACTTTGAACCGTTTGGTTCCCATTGAAGTGGTGAAAAATCCTGGAATGTTTTCATCAAAAACCTTAATTGCTTTTCGACTGAAGAAAGAATGACATGGACATCTTGGATGACATGGGGGTGAGTGAATTATCAGCAAAAGTTTGTTAAAAGTGAACTACTCCTTTAAATAAAGCCAGTAAGTGTAATCCACTGCACTGTATTATTTGATTCAACAGGACAAGGACGTTAAAAAAGCAGCAAAAGTCTATAAAAATCCTTGAAACATACGGTATTATGGTAATTATTCGTATACAGTATGTGGTTTCAGTAACGGTAAGTAATAAGCAGATCTTGAGAAGGAACAGGTGTATGTGGCTTTCACACCCAAGCCATTAATTCCTTTTTATTAGCTTCATAAAACCGTAATTACTATGGGTCTCAAAGCTTATTTTACCGGCATGGAAAGAACAACTCTTAGTTAAGTCTTTTCCTGTTTTATTTGAGCACTAACTAAACTGTTTCAGATGGGGTACAATCAAGACAGCATATCTTTGAGAGGGGTATCTGACACACTCCAATTACCGAACATGTCACCGCACTTGGATGTGCAAAGATCACATTTATCAGAGACTCGCCCACAAGGCAAATGAAAGGAACATCTGGATTTCAAGAGTGTTTAACCTAGCAGCTGGCGAGACCTCGTGAGATGATGTGTATTTCCCTGCACAATGACTCATGATAAAGATGTATGTGTCCAATGAAAGCCACTGATGACCCACCTTTAACTTGGTCTGCACTGCAAGAGTGAGTTACAGTATTGGGAGTCTGGCCAAGATACACACAATATTTGCAGCCAGAACATGCTCAAAAGATCATTGTCAAGGGAAAGAGTCTTCTAAAAGCAAACCTGACTGCCCACTAAAACCTGGAAGAGCTCTTTGTATCCAGGGAGGTTTATAATTATACACCATTTAAAAAAAGAAACAGCCTCCAGAGACATATCTGTGGACTGGCTGTCAACAACGTCCCTGACCAAGGAGAGAAGAGCAGGCAATCTGAGAACAAGGGGAAAAAAGGGCCACTGGCTGCTAAATGTAAGTTCACAAAAGGAGGGGAGATTTTAGAAGCTCTTAGAAAGTAACATTTTGGTGTTTTTGGGAGCTATTATGAAAGCCAGCCTCAGTGAATTGACCCAAAGGGCGGGATTCATATTTAAAAAGAAAATCATAATTTTTTTTTACTTGTTTTTTTATAATATTTTTTTATTTTCTTTTGTGTTGTTTTGAGAAAATTTCAACAACAAAAAAATTTATAATTAGTATTAATGCAACAATTATGACCAAATTTTCCCCATTGAATATAATAAAAAAAAATATTTAAAAAAAATATATATTTTTTTTAAAGCTGTATTTAATTTTGGAGTCAAGCCTAGGCCTCATAAAAGCAATTTTTGAAATTAGATGGATGCCATCTCGTGGACAAACTGAGCTTTTTAAAAATGCAAAACACATGTACCTATAATCTGAATTTTTTGGTGTGTTTGTGTATAAAGGTGTGTTTGTGTGTGTGTTTTGCACTCTTGATGTTTTATAGATTCACCCCTTCACTGTTGTGTGCTTTTTTTTCCAAGATCGTTGCTGATTAGTAGATTGTACACACAAAAAACTCAGTATTTTCACATTTTTGCCAATTTCCCATTCATTTCCCTATGCGGGTCATTTTTGACCCGAAGGTCCTGAATGTGACTATTTTTTTACGACCACTTAAACTTTTCAAATCCTGTCCCCATTTTTTGGGTGTTTATATACCAAGTACCATTAAAGTCACCAAGTTTTCGGACCATTCCGAATGAAGCTACGAATTTTTACATTTTTTTATTTAAACGCTTCAGGTCATTATTGAAAAGTTAAAAGTTAACCATTTAAAATGAGTAAAGTTTACACCAAAACATTTAACAAAAATATCTCACTAACAGACAGATGTCAAAAATTAATTAAGAACTCTTTATTTTATATTGCCAACATTGAAGACAGCTGATGTTAACAAGCCTAAAACAAACACTGATCACCATAATGGTGACTTCAATTTATGTTTTTTTGGTTGTAAGTTTTACTCATTTTAAATGGTTAACTTTTAAGGAATTAATTTGATTAATTATTACTCAATTCTAATTTGTTAAATTTAATTAATAATAGTGCTTGTAATCTGTTGCCACAATTTTTTTTGATTAGATAAAGCATATTAATTTTTACAGTGTAACATGATTTTATTTATTTTATAATTGTATTTATTTTTGGGTCAGGATGTCTTTCAAGGAGCTGTGTGCCTATGAAACGCCATCCGTTGCTGAATTACAGAACTTCCTGTTGAGTGACAGACGGCCCACTGGACATGTCAACCAAGTGTGGCCGAATGTGTACATTGGCAATGAGTGTGTATTATTATTATTTTTTTTCACAAATGGAAATTAATAAAATGTAGAACTACAGATGTTCTCGGTTTTGTTTTGTCAGGGTTGCGGCACGTGACAAGTCAATGCTGTACAATATGGGGATCACACACATTGTGAATGCTGCTAGTGGACCCCCTCAAGTCAACACCGGGGCTCAGCTTTTACAGAGACATGTCTATAGATTACTATGGAGTGGAAGCTGATGATTCCTCAGACTTCATCTTAAGTGTGTTTTTCTATCCAACAGCAAGGTTCATACGAGCTGCACTGTCAAAAAATGGTGAGTTGACTTGACATCCTCAAGAACATGCTTGATGCAATATTTTTGCTATACCACTAGAATAACTTTCACCATAAATATTGAGTACCTTTGCTTTGCCCAGCATGGGAAATCCACCAATCCATAAAAAAAGGTTTTGAAGCTTCATACCGTTCATTTCTAAATGCATCAATCATTCTTTTGGCTATACTGAAAAGAGCATTTGCACTAATTGTCTTTCATTGATTCTGTTCTATTCTTCAGGAAGAGTGTTTGTCCACTGTCTGATGGGAGTGAGTCGCTCTTCTACTCTCAGTGTTGGCCTTCCTCATGATCTGTGAGGATCTTACTCTAATGGAGGCTGTTAAATCTGTACGGCAACACAGGGACATCTGTCCTAACCCTGGCTTCCTTAACCAGCTATGACATCTTGACATGAGCCTCGTCCGAGAGAGGAAGAAAAAACTGGAAGCTTACAAATTGTAACTGAAAACTTGGTAACAAAGGGTCTCCTCCCTCATGGCCTTGTTCTAGTTATTTTGCGCCAGATCTTATTTGCTAATATCCATTGTAGTGCAATGGCAAAGTGGGTATCAGAAGACAAAAATGAAGGGCTTCCCCATAAATAGTAAATTACCTCCACAGGGCTGCAGGGTCACAAAATAAATGGCAGGTTTTTAAATTTCTTCCAGATGAGATATACTTTGAACTTGTTTCAAAATGAGCCAGCAAGCATGTTTGCTTTTTTTACTGGAGTGAAATGAAACGGTTGTGGCTTGCTCTTTATCATGGGAAGGTGGAAGAGCCATGCATGGCTACATGTCTTAAGGGTTGATCCCCTGTCAGTGAGTTTCTAATGGGTATCATATGTTACAACATATTAACGGTTTCTGCTCAAATCCATTGGTGCTGTGACCCATGGATATTGGGGAAACTGATGACCAAACCAAATTGTGATGACAAAGCATTTACATTTCTCAGTATAAAAAATAAAAAATAACAAATAAATAAAATCACATTGTGTCCTTTCTTTTCTTGTTGCTATTAAATAAATTACACAGTACCTCGGGAATTATGTTGTTTTGTTTTGAGAGAGGATATCCGTTCATCTTCACCTAATTTCCTTTTGGACTGTGAAGGCAAACATGATTAGAGAAGCAGAAAGGTCAAACTAATATGTGTAAATACAAACTGTTCCATGAAATATGCATAGAGTTAATATAGAATATAAAGCTATAACATTGATTGTATTGATTTCGAACATTTTATTTTTAACAGAAAAGCTCCAAAAGCACCTGTCAGTCTTCGCACACAGGCAGGCACTACCTTCGAGATGTTGCCGCAGTTCTTCTGGTCTTAGGCTTTCTTCATATAATCTCAGATGTACTCGATGATGGTGAGATCCGACCTCCGTGTGGAGCATTGGCTGTTGTCAGAATCAAAGAATCAGCATTCAAAAATTTCACTGGATTATTACAATTAACGGCACAATTAATGTCTGAAAATGTAAACTAATATTTTCTACTGAGACACTACAACAAAAAATATAAATAACTGGCTTAAAACCATTTCTTTGAGGCGAAAATATAGTGTGCCTAAGACTTCTGCACAGTACTGTATATATACAAAATAATCATACAGAATCCACCCACATACTTTTATTTTGGATGCGATTAATCGTTTGACAGCCCTAATTTATATGTATATATAAAAGAAATTTTCTGACTGGGAGACAGCAAACTTTTCGCCCAATTGACTCTGAGACCCAGATTCAGCCAATAGGCACGTGAGTCGTCTAGCCTATGTCAGCATGCTGCCGCAACGCGTTTTACATTAATTAAAAATTTTTGGCTTCAATATCTCAGTGGAAAGAGGTTTTCCTCAAGCGTAAGATATTACGCAGTACGAGAGAACCTCCCATAAGAGAAATGACTGACTGCAAAAAAAGTTGAAAGAATTTCTCACTAAGGCTTCATTTATTTAATCAAAAATACAATATTTAATAGTAATATTTTAAAATTTGATTACAATTCACAATAATTGTTTTCTACTTGAAAATATTTTAAAATGTAATTTATTCCTGTGATATCAAAGCTAAATTTTCAGCATCATTATGCCAATCTTTAGTGTCTAATGATCCTTCATAAATCAGTCTAATATGCTGATTTGGTGCTCAGTTTTTTTCTGAAAACCTTGAGATTTTCAGAAAATGTTCAGATTTTCAGGTTGATACATTTTCAACCCTGAAAAAAATCTTAAATCAAATTTTAAACAGTATAGTGTGATGACTAATGTTTTGATACACGCAAGGGACATAAGTGATTTTCATACTTCATGTCTGAGATAGTAGCACAATGCTCGTCTTATGTATAGCTGCTTTCTGTTCAAACAGTATTACAGCCATACCACATTAGTTGATTGATCATTTGATATGAAGCTGCATAAGTTCCACGGCCAGATATTTCTTTACATTTTCTACATTACTCACATATGCTAAAACATATTTAAAGGGAGTATATAAAACAATGTTGGTGGGAAACACAGCTAGCGACACTGAATGTTTTTGGAACTTATGTGCTGGAATGATTTGAAATTCATGAAAATTAAGACCTCGTCTCACAGTAATGGAGCTGCTTTTGTGGGAAAGAAGAAGATTTCAAGGTTGAAGGAATAAGTGAACCTGACAAAACAGTAAAAGGAATTCAACATACCCAATTTAATGACTTCCCTGTCAAGGTGAGTGATGGTGGTGAAAAAAAACATCCAGCGCTGATGGTTTTGAAAACCATCCCTCTCCGGAGATGATTCATGTGTCCTTTTCACATATCTGGGAAGCGAAAAGCAATTACCATTCCATTTCCAGCGGCCAAGCTCGCATTACAGAGACTGTGTTAAACTCGGTTCAAAAAAGAAACACCTTTTGGATTAAATTACAAGCACAGCTCTACAGAGATTTCCTATTTTTGTCAAATTTAGTCACTGGGCGCCAGGAAGGACAGCTGCCTGTAGGAGGGCTCGCAGCAGGCAGTGTAAGGAGGGAGTAATTGGCTGGTGGAATTGGGCCCGGGCTGTACCGTCTCCTCTGGGACAAAAGTCAGATTCACTGGCCTTTGACTTGAAGCTGCCATCTTTGGTCACGTCCACAAACATGATAACATAAGCATGGCGTCATGAGAACATTAATTTTTTTTCATTATGGATTTTCAAATCTGCATGATGATAGGCTTGGGCATATTTTACGCATGTCTTTGACAAATTTTCTCATGTTGATTTTAACCAGTTTTTAAGGAGCGAACTGTGCTGCTGTGCAGATATACAAACAAGCTTAATAACAGGGCTTCAGGCAGACAGCTGATGTACCACCTTTTCATATTACTGTGTTTGGAATAAATCATAAGAAGGGTCTAACTTTCTATATACAGACCACAACATATATACACTAAAGTTTACATTAACTTACAAAATTTAAATTAACAAAATAAGAGGGAACATATAACATGCATGTTAATTTTACACATTCCATAAGAAAAAATGCTGATTTAAAAAAAATAATAATATGTGGTTATCTCCACACCTGTTTTTGTTTTGTAATGGTTGCTTGTTCATGAGTCAGTTGTTTGTCCTGAGCAGTTAAACTGCCCAATGTTCTTCAGAAAAATCTAGCAAATTATTCAGTTTTCTTAAGATCAAGGTAAATTATAGGCTACTTAATTTGCCTTCTAATAAACATGTAAGTATCTTCTGTTGCTTCAGATGGGCAGTAGCCAACTAAATGAAAAAATTAAGAAAAATGTGGACATCTTCATCCTGTTCAAAAGTTTTCACCCCCGGCTCTTCAAGGGGCCATATCATGCAAAATCCACTTTTTAGCTCTTAAAATGCATTTTGTTTTATATTTGGAGTGTTTATACATAACTGTTACATACAAGATGAAATTATGCTCTTCAGGTGTTTCGTTTATATATTTATATTCTGTTTTGGCCATATTTTTTAACCTGTTCAGATTTTTCTGTTCTCTATTACTTTTTTTGGGAACAATTACGTCACAGTATTTGAAAGGTTTGCCGATCGACTTTCTCTGAATGAAGGTAAATTCCTTCTATCTTTGGAGACGACAAACAGAGCATTTCAATAAGCTGTAAATATCGTTAATAAAAATAAAGTAGTTTACTTTCTTAAAACACATGTTGGGCATAGTTTAGCCGTACCTTTGTCTTTCTTTGTTTTTGTTTTTAAGTAACGTTACACGTCTGCAGTATTATTGTTCTTGAGTTTCATCAATGGTCATTTAGCTGCTGTGTTTTCTGATGCTTTTCTAAACGTATTATATTATCAATACAGATTTTTAGTGGTAAGATTAAACCGTAAGTTAGTCACTTATCATATCATTGTGCTTGTTTTAACAAGAGAATTATTTGACTTTCACTTATAACACAATACAGTTAACGTTACATACCACTGCATCCGTTCGTGGTCGTCTTTTTCAAATCGCTCGCTCTGGCTCGAACATGGACAAGTCTTCCGTTGTTGACATTTTGTTAACGTGTGAATAAAAATGTTCTTTGATGCTATTGTATATAATCGTATATCTCTAATCAAACTACAAAAATGGGCGAACATGGTGGATTTGAACCGCGTGTGAACTCAGCAACCATGGAGAGCGGGCGGGATAAAAAACTAAATAAAAGTCCTTTTTATTTAAAGGGGCTGCTTTCGCACATCAGAAAAAGGGCAGAAAGGGGCCTGTAGAGCTATAATAATGAGGAATTCAGACCCAAGCATTGCAGTTATGCTTTATATGGACCACAAATGTATGATTTATATGTAAAAATGAATGATTTAAAAGCATGATATGTACCCTTTAAAGGAGTAGTTCACTTTTCAAAAAACTTTTGCTGATAATTTACTCACCCCATGTCATCCAAGATGTACATGGAGTCTTTCTTTCTTTCAGTTGAAAAGAAATTGAGGTTTTTGATACATTCCAGGATTTTAGTATAAAATATTTCTGCAAAAAACACACAAAAAGGAAACACATTCAGGGTCAACTGAATGGGTTTCTTTCACACCAATGTAGGCTACATGTAACCGTGTTGCAAGAAAACAGCGCTTTGTCCCTCAAGCAATCCCGGGGAGGAGTAGGCCACTCTTTTTAAGCTATCATGTTTTTGAACAACGTTATAATAACTATTAACTATGTATAACTATTACATGATGGAGACCCGATTTCCACATCATCACCATGGCGACCGTTGGCAATCACTGGATACAAATTATCCCTATGCAAATTATCAGCAAGGTGGAGCAGCGACTACCAATGGGAGCGCAGACAGCAACACCTGTTCGAATCGATTCGACAACTAGAAATGAAAGTTTGGCGATTTAATCTCACAAAAGTGAGGCAGCAACAGTACATGCATCTTATAGACAAAACACCTGGTGTTGTGTGTACAGCAAATGCGCCACTCCCCTCATCAGCTCCTGCGCTGCATGTTACTAAGGTCAGAGAACTCAGATCAATAGCCTAAAAATATCATTTCAAATGTGCAGCCTATTCTGGGCCAAGCAAACATGCCGTGTCTACTCAATGCATACAGACCACCCCAGGCTGTTAATATTGGAGCCAAGCACAACACCATTAAGGGGGCAAACCTAATCTTTTTTTTTTCATGTTTACACAAACAATCATTGATACACTAAGTGGGATATTTTGGAAATTCAATCTTGTGTTTGAAGAGAGGGGAACAAATGTTCAGACCGCAGGGAATAGAGGCAGTTCAGGCCTAATCCTGAAATTTCAACAGGCCCTAACCATAGTAAGCAAAGTTTCAACAAACCAGACAATAAAATCTATTTGCATCATCTACTGAAATGTGACCTCTATTTTGACAGTATTTCAGCTGTCACATCAGTATAATCATGCATTCTTACAATAAAGTTAAGACACTGAAACCCAAGTGTTCAGTCAAGTGTTTGCTTCAAGGCTAAGCCACAAGACTGCAGATAAAAGAAGCTTAGACAGCTTAGTTTACACACCCCTTATTAGCTGCATACAGGCAATTACAAGACAAACATTAAAACAAGACAATTGGTACATGATGTTTCTTTTTTCCTTTCTCTCCAAGGGAATCTTCAACAATGGGAATTGGCATCCAAAGAACACTTACACCAGTGAGGATTCATTCAAAGCGACTGTACATGAGCATTTGTGGAAGAACTGGAGGAATGGCTAAGATCAGGAGCTGAATGTATAGTAGTTAGATCTGCTCCATACCTCAATAAACAAAAGCTACTATGTCAAATAGATTAACATGAAAAAGGTTTACCTGAGGTTAAAAGTGACGATCAAGTATTTGCTTCGACTTTAGACGGATTGCAATCATCTTGAAAAACAAGGTACAAAAAGTTCTCAGTGCGGCACAGAGGAAATGGAATAATGTTACTAATGCTACCTAGGCTTGAACATTGATTACTATGGAGCGGAGGCAAAAGACTTCACTATTTTAAACCTCTCTGAGTTTTTCTACCCTGGAGCTCAATTTATTGACCATGCACTCAGCAAAGCATAAAGTAAGTAAAGAGAGACAGGGCATGTTAAATCTCTTTAGATAAGAGGGAAGTAACAGGCACTCAAGGACTCAATCGAGGATGCCCTGTAGAATTCAAATGAGAGGATCAAAAAGCAGAACTGATGGAGGCAAGTGTTAGTGAAGAAGATTCTCCATAGACAGATTAGTGCCGACCTATGAATGAATTCATCAATAATATCAGTGATCGAGATACATTTTGATACGTGCCGATACAGTAAACTGATAAAAAATGGAAGGTGACCTGGAATCGAATAGGATTGTCTTAAATAGTTCCATCTCTATTACTTTGAACTATATGTTTCAAAATAATGCTGATGGCACAGCGACTTAAAAATGCAATCTAATAAGGCTTTGGTTCTTTCCCACGACAGTCTTGTCTCATCTAATGGCATGTAAGCTTTGAAATCTCTTCGTAACCTCTCTCTGCTCCTATAGTCTATAGTGTCAAATATATATTATATGCAACTTGGCCTTCATGTCACTAACATTACACACTCATACACATTCAAATAGTTTTGAAATCATTTAGTTTGTCAACAAATGCACATGTACAGCTATCCACAGCAATCACGACAGTAGTACATTTACACCAGTGAATTCCACTACAGTTGCTATGCAGCAATTTCTTTGACACAGCCAGCATGTGTAACTACGTGGTTTCTTCTGGGTATATAATGATTAGTAATAATTGCACAGCAGAATAAAAATAATAAAACCTTTTACTAAAAAATTATATATTTTTTGCTTTAGGTAGTGTACTAGAGCCAAATACTATATTTGTTGATCTATTGCTATAAGGCACTTGTGTGCAGTTGAATCATCCTCTACAGTCAAAAGCACCTGTTCCTCTATTCAGCAGTCTCTGCACTTAAGAGTATTTCCAACCATGACAATACATCTGGAAATATGTTCGCTCTAATATGATAGGATTGAGATCGAAAACAGAGTCCATACACACTTTTAAGTCTGTCAGTGGCTCATCATAATTTATTTTCTGCTAAAATGTACAGCATTTAAGTGACCGACTAAAAAGGTAACTCATAAATACAGGACTGTTGCTCTGTTAATTAGTACAGTCAGGATATCCCTCTTACGTTCAAACCGCCATTCTGTACAGGTACAAAGGCTACAAAATAAGCTATACAAACAGACACGATACAATTTACCTTTTTACATGCCATCTGTTTTGTCTATCAACAAGGCTACTGCTCTACATTTCAGTAAAATATAAATCAGATGTTTTATAAAGATAAAAAAATCTACAGATGGAATGAAAATGTAAGTTTAAAGGCATTTCATAAAAGACCAACTTTGGAGTAAATTGACACTCATAATAATTTTGCAACTCTGCCCCATCTGAAATGTTTCTGTTTGCCCTCCCCCCCTCTTATTTAGATTTCTACATTTACAAATACTGACATTGACTGTTCTTTGCTATTGTGACAGAAATTGCTTTAAATTGTATAAAAACAGAAAGCTGCCTCAGGTAAAGAAACTTGTTATAAAGTAACAAATTATACACAATTAGCAATAGAACCTTCCAAGCCGAATTGTGACGATTTTTTTCAAATCTTTACAGTATTAGAATCAACAAAAATAGAGTTTAATTTTTCCTTCCATACGAGGGAAACCTAACCAAGGCCATACATTTAATATAAAATTGCTTGCTATTAAGCACAACACTGTACAGTACTACTTTGATGCACTGTCACTAACAAAGACGGTATAGCATGCTAAGTATAACCTTACATTTAAAAAAATATAAAAGTAGATTTACAATAATTTAAATAATATGAAGGCATGAGTACAGACTTACATATATAACCTTGCGATTGCTAAAGGTACATTGAAAAGGCTCTTTTGTCCAAAAACATACAATGCAGGCACATTTAAAGGTTCCATAATGCAGGTTCCAACTTAAAGAAAACGTAACCTCCATTCAACTGCAATGCAGTTCAGGGGAGATTTATGCTTACACAACGTTACATTTGAAATCTTATGCTGTAAGGCTTCCCATAAATAGGGGAAAAAAGCTAAAATTTAGCCAATAAACAAAACTTTTTTTGCATTCTTACCAAGTGCTGGTTCTTTTAGAAAGATCCATAAAAGCGAATTTTAACCATGAAAATAAGAACAAACTAAATACCTCAAGTCAACTAGCTGACTTTGCAACATCGTGACCCTTTACTTTCAGGTCGTTGATTATCGTCTCATGTAAGGCCCGTTTAAGGGTTGTTTGGACATGCCGGTATTCACATAACCATGATGACCTGCTGGGCTGTACATCATATTGCCATGGGGAGGAGCCTGCATGGGCTGCTGTGGGTAAGGCTGGGTACCCATCATGCCCATCTGCATAGAGTACTGTGGAGATTGATTCATATAGGTAGGATTGCCATGGTAGCCACCGTTCATCATAGGCTGCGTCACTCTGTAAGTGTTCATCGCCATATTGACGTTCACGTTCATCGAGTTGACATTGTATGCCGGAAGCAGGCATGAGATTCACCCCCATGTTCATCCGCGATTGCATAGCCAGCGTCCTCCCAGGAGTCTGCATGGCTACGGTCTGAGGACCCCTGACCATACATCTGCTGCTGGTGGGGCGGCAGAGGGGCCGATTTGGAGCGGATGGACATGGGGTGGTGATGGTGATTCTTAGGCGCCATTTGCGTTTGCAGTCTTTGAGATGGGGCCAGGTTCATGTTGGGTGTACCCATGTTGCGCTGCAGCATCATGGGCGGTGGAGTCATATTGGCGGAGGAGTCACAGTAGCCTGCGACTGAGGACCTCCATCGGGCTGCGACAGAGAAAGCAGCGCAGGATTGTGAGGGCCGAGCTGCGAGGACAACGAGCCGCTGTTGTTTGCATAGGATGAGATGGAGTGCGATGCAGAATGGCTGAAGGGCAAGGAGGGGTCCATGATGGTATTGGTGAGTTGCTGTAGCTTATGCAGGCTGAATGTAGCTGATGGTTGACCATAGTGTCCACCTCCATACTCTCCCTGGCTCATTCGGTCATACAGACCCAGGTTGTTAGAGGGGTTGTTGGATTCTGGAATGTCGGACAGCTGCATGGGTGGAGCGAAGCTGGCCGGCATGGAGCAGTGTGACAAAGGTTGCTGGTACTGGTGTTGTGGGTGTTGATGATGTTGATGATGCGGATGGTGCTGGTGATGGCTGTGGTGGTGACTGTGGCTATGCCCGTGTCCATGCCCATGGCTGTGCCCATGTCCGTGCGGATGGCTGGGCTGCCTCTCCGGCACACAGCCTTGCGGAGACTTCACACTGCATCCCTGAGGGGAGCTCATGCTGGTTTGCTGGAGCATGCTGCAGAGCGCCAGTATTGTTCACCACAGGACCGGCCATCTGCTGGGACACAGCACAGCTGCTCTGACTGTGACTGCCACCGGAGGAGAGGTTGCCATAGGAACAGCTGCTCTGGGAGGAGGCGCCCGCTCCTGCTCCCCGTGCCACAAATGCTGTTACCCAGCGTGGAGTCATAACTGCTGGGATTCTCATAATTCTCAGTGGTGCTCTCAATGCTACCTAGGTCACTAAAGCCACTGTCCACCACCTGCTGAGAATGGTCCGACACCGAGGGCACATCCATTATTGGGGCTGGTCTCCATGTTGTTATGAAGCGAGTGCACCGAGACAGGTGCCCTGATCAGGGCTGATTTTGTGTGTAACTGCTTTCTAAAATGGACACTGCTGGACTATTGACTGAACGTACAGATTGGCTCGGGTGAGAATGGACAGATGACAGAGGGCTGCTGTGATGCGACTGCTGGCAGTCATCTCACGGGAGTCATCTGAGGGCTCTGCTCGACGTGAACATACCGCTGTAGGCTGTGGCAGGCCTCTGAGTCTCCACACAGTCCTGAAAGTGCCTCTCTTGTTCAGATTCTTGAGTTAGAGACTGCACAGCCTGAGCCGTCTCCATGTCAAGCTCAGGGCAAATGTTATGGTCCTCTTTTATTGCGGGGGTCAACGGACCCATATGCTTTTCTTCAGGCCTCTGACTGTTATCCTCTTCCTCGGTTTCCGAGTCTGGAGGATGATCGGAGTCCACAGTGTCTTCCTGTTGCATGCCCGAGCTCACAAGAGTGCTTTCAGATGGAAGCTCCTCAGAGCAATGAGGCAGTGGCTCCATGGGGCTCGGCTGCACTTCAGGATTTTTATTAGTATTAATAGTTGAAACTGGCTCTGGGTCTTCTGTAAGGTCTTTTTCTGTTAGTGGCACTGGGTCCTCTATTCTTTGTTCATGGCTATCATCTTCATCATCTGCATCGTGATCATCCACATGAGATTGTTCTGGCTCTTCGTCCTCTTCCTCTTCCTCGTCTCGTTCCACCCGAGCCCTTACCAACCCTGCCTTCTGGTTCACCCTCTGGCTTCAGGTCCTTGACCTCCTCTGTATTTAGAGTTGACTGATCAGCATCATCTATTGGACCTGATGTGGTCTCATTGGTCTCATCAGCACAGGGAGAATTTTCCACCATGTCAGACTTGTCTGTCGACTCATCCTCATTTACTTTGTGAGACACTGGTGGCTCTGGACTGTGGGGCTCGGAAATGCAGGTGTCCAGTTCTGTGTCCTCTGGCCGGGGCTCTCTGAAGGACTCAGATGGTTCTGAGAATGAGGCAGGGCTGGCATCCTGCTCCTCCTCTTGCTCCTGCTCCACTGTGACCATTGGTGTCTCAGGCGGTGTGTAGAGGTTGAGCTTAAAGCCCATTTTGCGCTCCTTTAGTCTCCATTTGGGAGGGCCTCGTTCGACACCTTTGGGCCAGCCTTTCTTCCGTTTTACAGGTCTCAGGATTGTCCTTTTTTACTGCTTCAGAAGCACCACAAAAAAGGTTACATATTAATTTATCTTTCAAATAGGCAACAAAAGCAGTAAACTGTAAATGTTAACAGTATGGCTTTACCTTCCACATTCCCTCCTTTAGATTGATTTGAGTGATTGTCATCTCCATGTCTCCTGGGCCTTCCAGGCCGACGCACGACCAGTTCTCTGGTTTTCTCCTCCTCCTCATCCTCGCTGTCGCCCCTCCTGCTGGGCTGTGGCAGAGGACTTTCTACATCAGAGTTTTCGAATGGCTCATCTAGCACCTCTGTTCTCTCGAGATGGTTTCCGGTTCGTGACACTGCTGTTGATTGACGTTCTCTCCGCCCTCTCTTCCGTCGCAGATTTGATGCCCGCTGAAGAAAAAAACAAATACATTTAAGGGGGCTATTTGCTTAGCAGAGAAGTGCATATTTTATGCTTGAGAACAACTTGCGCTTGAGAATGGATTAAATACAGGGAGATGTCAAAGACTGTTAGACTTAACAACTGTCATAGCAAGACTTGGGACACTTTTTTGTTAAATTGTCCCTGGTGCCCTTTAATCCAAAAAGCATAGGTTTGGAGGAGACCTATACGGTCAAGGGTGATGCTAAACATAGGGAAATGTGGCTGCGTTGTGAATGGGTTGCTTCATGATCTAAATGAAAAAGCCCATGATTTAGACCACAGTGCCTACACCACAGGCCATTCATTTGGAAAGCTTAGCCTTCCCAAAACCCCAAATGAGAGTGTGCTGAATCAAGCTGACCGCAAGATCCTCACAACATACTCTCCCCCAGGCATTCTGGGATAGCAGTACCCCAGTGCAAATAATCTTCCAGATTACTTGGTGATACAGAATCAAGATTTCCCACACAAATCATGAAAGCAATATTACTTAATTATGGATTTAAGGACTGATGGAAATTTCTGACTGATGAAGAGTTTTGGATATTTTTTCCTAAATATGCTTCATAGGATTTTCAAAGTGAAAAACCATGACACAAAGAGAACTAAAAAAAAAATGCGCAAAACCAATGATTCTGATATTTACCTTTCGCTTGAGCCCCTGTCCAGACTGGGACTTGATTGCATTGTCTTCATTACCATCGTCGTCGTCCTCGTCGTCATCATCATCATCATCATTATCCTCATCACTGCTGCTGTCTTCACTCACTTCAAAATCTTTCCCAATGTTGTTTGCAAACAGTGGGTCTGAGTATCTTCTGCTAAAGTTCTTGCACTTGGTTAGTGAAGGTCGTGTGGTGGTGTAGCCCATCCCCAGAGTCAAATTCCTGATTGCTGCACTACAGTTTGCACGACGGTCTCTTGCCTGTTGTTCCACAAAAACAAAAATATGAGCTTATCTGAGCCGCTCGTACAGGCTGAAGCCAAGCAGACAAATCACATCTCAGTTATATACACTTTGCTTTTACAGTGCCCCAGCAGAGCAGAAATCTCTTGATTAGCCGTTGATCTCAGCAACATTTATTTTTAAGCAGATATGGAAGATTACATTTCATTGGACATTCAGAGGCATTAATAATACAGAGCTTTGATTTAGGTCACTCAGAAAGCTGGGTTACTGTTGGAAGTGCTTTCAGCAATCTCTGTGAACTCACCCTGAACTCCTGAATAGGATAAATTTAGCTCACTTTTCACACAAGCTTCATCTTTTAGCAAATAATGCAGAGCTAGGGAAGGAACGAGTCACCTGTGCTCATTGTGATCTCCTTGATCTGCCTATTGAAATAGGTTTCAATTAAAAACAACACTGATTTTAGAGACACTTACCTATTATGTACCAGTTATCACCTTATCAATTATGTGTGAGTTCAGTATTATGCAAAAAATGTCAGGTTGTGTCAGAGGCCAAAAGGAAGACTTAAAAGGGCATTTTATAAAATCTGCTGTCATTTCATAAAAAAAGGGTTGCAGAAGATTGAATCACTAAGGATTAAGCAAGCATTTTAAAGAAAAAATGCAGACTTCTTTGGGCTCTTTTGAACTGTATAGGTATACCTATGTTGGTGCCATAATAGTCTGATATTTTCTTTGTTGGTGGACATGTAAACAAGAAAGAATGATTTTCCTGGCAAACAAACCTAAAAGCTCTGAATATAAATCATAATTGAAAGCTTATCGTAGTGACTGCAGGGTAAGAAAAAAAAGTGATTTTACTTACTTGTTTGTACTAGCTCAAATACTTGTAATGTAGAATTTAACGAGAAATCCCTCATAGTCTAGCTTTAAATATTAGAACACTGCACTGAACAGACACAATTAAAACAGGGTTCACTAAAAGCAGGTGTGTAAAGTCCCTGATCAAATCATTATTAAGCCTACCTGTGCCATAGCACTTTTCAGCTCCCCTGGTGGGCTTTTGCAGACTGAAACTGGAGTCCAGGAAAGGCAGTCAGGGTCGAACCTCATGAAGCCTTGGCTTCTCTCTCAGTCTATCCATGTGCTCCTCAATCAGCTGATATCTTCGGATGATTAGAAACCTAGACAAGGATGTTAGGAAATGTATTCAAAATGCAGATATCTTTTCTGATGGATGATAAATTGTAATTCAGTATATTAATGTATTAATGCACATACAAATAAAGTCAAAATTGTATATACCCCCCACCCATTAGAGATGATAAAGTACTCTGAAAGCATGTGAGTGAATTGTCAGATTGACAAGAAACTACCACAGTCAAACCCACCTGCCATCCTGGAAATCAATCATGTTGAACTGCTGAAGTGTGGTGGCGATGTCATGTGGACACATGCCCGTGGCTCGAGCTCATTCCCCTGATGCTGACACTCTTATCTGGGTGGTTGTGCAGGTACTCCAGTATGACACTTTTCCAATAAGCCAAGTAGGACAGACGACCCAGATCAGATAGAGGCTTCTCTGGGGAGCCAGCCTGGCCCTCTAGCCTGGAAAGTAAGTAACCTGGAAAGACAGGAAAAGAAACAAAGAGAGGAGAAAAGACAAGATTGTTTATGAGTATTGTTTTTAGATCGGGTTTGAGTGTCACTTGGATAAAACAAAACACCATCACAATTCATGAATGTGTTGTAATGTTTTTATACAGTTTCAAAAATGCAAGAGGCATGATATTTGAATATTTTACATATAAAGAAATGCAAGCTTCTTATCAGAGACAAACTGTTAATTGTAAAGAATTGAATGATTCTGGCTTTGATTTTGATGGCTTAAGACTTAAAAGGATAGTTCACCCAAAAATGAAAATTCTGTCATTAATTACTCGCCATCATGTCGTTTCAAAACCATAATATTTTCATTCATCTTCGGAATACAAATGAATTCATATGGATTAGTTTTGACAATCTCTTATGAACTTTTTGAAGTGTCAATGTGTCAGTTTGCGTAAGCTGTCTTGGAGGGATAGAAAGCTCTCAGATTTCATCAAAAAGATCTTAATTTGTGTTCCAAATTTGAAAGAAAGTCTTACGAGTGGATGTCAATCAATTTTACATTAAAAATACCAATATTTTACTAATGGATAAAAAAACAGAGCAGAAAAGAGCAAATTTCAAACCAGCCCAGAACAGAAAAAAACAACACTTTTTATGAAATAAAAATCTTTAGAAAAGAAAAAAAAGTAAAAAAAAAAAAAATGTATATACTTATTCTAAAAAATGTCTATTTATATAGGACCATTTGTCGCGGCTAAGCAATATCCTTTACAAAGTATCATAAAACACACATACAACCATATAATATAAGAAACAAAGATTTTTGCTAATACTTTAATATAAAATTTAAAAGTGCCTCTTAAGATGTATTCATTTGCAAAAATTACTACACTGATGTGTTGTGAGGCTTCAAACACAAGTCACAACTAGTAGAAAATATTTGGTCTTTTTTTGATTGCCCCTTAGCTGTCACCCCGTTTTTGATAATGGGTGTTAAAATGCACTATTCAAACTTAAATGATTGTAATTCAAGAATGCTTTGGAATATATACCCAAGTTGTTTTAAACAAAAGATTATTGCTGAAAGTGAAAACAAATGAAATTATGAAAAAGTTTAAATTTACAGTAAATCAAATATACTGTACTATATATATATATATATATATATATATATATATATAAATATATATGTATTTTTAATGTAAAATATATATATTTCACAAAATATTTTTATTGCTTTATTTACAATTTTTTTTGAGGTACACTCTTGTCATAAATTCATCAATTACTCTTACTACATAATTTAACACAAAACAGGGGTAGAATATTTATTTGTAAGTCTTAGACATTTCCAACGATATATAATTTGTCATAATTAGATTAAGATTTAATAGAAATATAGTGAAGTAAAGTTAGGCATCCCGGTAGCAGGACGGTGACAGTTAGGAGATAAAGTGTGAGCTGATTTTGTGTTTTCAACAGATTCATAAAGTCAGAAGAGACCGAACAATTCCAGATTCTCTATTGTAGTCTTTTGCATTAAAACAAAATATGCAAATGCTCTTCTGATTCTACATTGAGAGCAAACTAAATCAACACATTTACAAGCCAACAAATAATATAAATGCAATATATTCACTGTATATAAGACATGCAAACCCTCTTGATAACTAAAATGACAATGAAACAAGCACAACCAATCATTCTTTCCATTTCATTATGACTGTGTAGTCTGTAAACAGTTCTTCTTTTTCCTTTTATGCAGAGTACAGAAGCATCTGTTCATGATCCAAACAATCTTATGCTCACATCTCAAGACTTCCAAACCAGTTAATGAATAACTTACTGAAATCAATGAGAAACCTTCCAAATCCTTGCCTTTGGTACTGAGGCATGATCATTATGCAGGAGACATTGTATTTCTGCTGGCAAAGCTTTTCCTGTGGGAAGAAAGAGAAAGATAGAGTGTGTCAGTGCGCTGCCAAAACATGCAATTCACTGCACCTGCCGTTATCCTGAACCAAACATAAGTACACAAAACCCTTCAAACATATTGCAGAAATGTTCAATTTCAAAAACAAGCACCATAAAATAACCCATCTTTAACAACCCACTAAACAACCCGCTGTTACTCTGACTCCACTGTCATAGGATTAGATATTCTTAATAATATCCATGTGAGGTTAATACCTTTGAAAAGTATCCAACAAGATGACAACCCTTCTCATCATTCCGTGTCAGAACGTAGAAGAGAAAAGGCTCAACGTCATAATAGAGCGTCTTGTGGTCCAGAAAAAGCTTTGCGAGCAAACAAAGGTTTTGGCAAAATATTTTGCTGATATTTCCATCAACCTAAAGCAAAAAGGAAAAGAAATGGGAAACCATTAGAGATTCAGATAGCCCATAAAAAGGCAGTTCCTGCCAGTGGAGCACATGTAAAGATCAGAAATCATAAACATTCTGCAACTGAAGGTCTTTAACACTTTTAGAAGTCTCCTAGGATTAAGAGATGCATTTCCTGTTCACTGAGAAAAAAAAACAAGACATGAAGGCCTTAAAGAACTGACTTAATCTGACTTGATTAAATCATGTAAGACCAGTTCTCATTCCACGATGCTGAGATGTGCCTTTCAACAAGCTTGGCACTTCATAGCCTTTAATCTCTGGACATAACCCCTCTTGTTTTAATTGCAAATGCAGATGAGATGAAAGTTAGGATGCGGATGAAGTTGCATGAAGATTTAAAAGCCAGCACTGACCTCAAACACAGAGAGGTTATCCTTCCTGTAGATCTCATTAGCTGGAGGGTGAAACCACCCACATTTCTTCGAATGCCTCAGCAGAATGTCCTGGCTTTTCATGTACTTTAAGCAGAACTCGCAGAGATAAAGCTTCAGTAATCTGAGAAGGTGAGCAGCGATTAATTATAACATGAAGAATGTGGCATGAGTTGCAAGAGTAGGGAGTCTAACTCTAAATCACATAGTTTACATTTGCTTAAGGCTATATCTGGCAGACATCTTTAAAATTGCTGTAAAAAAATGTTTTGGAATAAATATCAGACTTACCTTGAGTATTCTGGAGGGTATGGTGAGGAATACCAAGTTTGTATTTCATACTTCCAAATTCAATAAAAGGAGGGGATTGTCCTTGATCAACAGTTTTCTGTTTAAGAAAAAATCTAGTTATTTCTTCAATAATTTATTTGAAATATTTCAAAGACTTTTATTGCTCTAGGGTGTTCAGGGTGGTCACCTAAAATATGAGGAATAGCAATAGTGATGCTTTCCTATACTCCTCACCTTTGCTGTGATCTCCTTGATGTGTCTGAACACTTTTAGATCCTCTTCAGCCACATGGTCATTGAGTAAAATCATCCTTCCTTCCTGTGGCTCCTTCTTGAGCATCTCTCTGCATTAAAGGCTGTGAGAGGTCAGAAAACAGACCTTTAGAATTTGTGTGAAGAATGTAGTACAAAAATGATGCTGACGCTATAAAACCACAAGCTAATATAAACAAGCACTGAACCTTAGATTTATCACAGCATTCAAAATCACAACTGCTAGCATGCAAATCACTACAGTCATGGAAAGGACAGCTGATAGGAAAGGCTCATATCAACATTGCTGGCCAACACACTAACCTCAAACCTCTAACCACACATCACAGTTTGTTTCTAGGCAACAGTGACCTCTAAACAAATATTCCATTTGTGCAGAGGTTGAGAGGGAACCAAACCAGGAGCAAGGGTCATTTGAAATGCAAACACTTTACATTAAAGTGCTTGTTACCAAAGGGAAAAAGCATTAATAACTATGGTTTGAGAGGCAGGTGTGAGCAGCATGAGGACGTGAGCAGAGAGCTTTAGTGGCTTCAGAATTAATAAATTATTGAAGAAAAAGTTTAAAAACTGAAATGCAGAGATGCAGTATTAGTTGAAAAACAAAAATCCATGTTACTGAGCTTCTAAAAATGAGGAAGATGAGTAAAACGGTTTAAAGATGAAAAAGCTAGTCAGCCGTTCGGAGGTTCAGGCCCCTGTGCTTACCATGGTTTGGGTCTGGTTTAACTCTTCCGTCTGCCAATCTGCCCTTCCCTGGTGTGTTGTTCTCCCTCTGCGGGGAGGCCTTAACCTAAACCTGCCTAGTAGCTTGTGCTTTCTCAAGAAAGGAGTTCGTTGAAATGGAGTGCCGACTTAAACGGTCGGCCCCGCTTGGGCACCCATCCTGAGGACGAACCGTATAGGCATGCTAATTTACTACCGAAACCCTTGACAGGTTTTTTTCCTCTGAAGCTGCAGGGACGTTTTGGGTGAGGTGGAAACGTCCTGGGAGCGGCGCGCTCGCTTGGGCGGGTGCGTAGCTGGGGAGTCCCTTTGCCGGGACTGTCCCTGAGTGGTAAAGATGTGAGACAGTCCCATCAAACAGTCCCTTCAGCTGGTTGTTGCCTGGCAGGCTACTCGAGGGACGGGCCGCTGAGACTGGGAGGAGGAGCTGTGGGGGGAGTGGGCAGAGGAGGGCGAGGATGACTGGGTGGGGTTCAGCGAGATGGGGCTGTGTCCCTGCGAAGGGGACGGGGTTAGGAGAACACTGGACGGGGCGTTTAACCTCACACCTGGCGTCGTCACGCTGGCATGGTGTTTCCGAGAGCCCCGTTTCCTCTGCCTGTGCTGATTCGAGGAGCCCGACGCTTCACCGCGCAACCGGCGACCCCAAGGGTGATGGCGTGAAAAATTTGGAAAGCCCGTCAATGAGACCTTTGGTTTTCTTGTTGAATGGGGCAACGTAGTGAGGGTGGGTGTGGATGTGAGGGGGTCAGTGAGACTCCTGCCGTCTGTGGTGGGTATAAAGGTGCTTGATGAGGGTGGGGTACAGAAAGTGTCATGGAACCCCTACCATGCCGTGCTTTTTCAGACAGCTCTACGGATCCTGGACCACCACTGTCAGACCTGTGAAAACAGACGATAGTGCCGTTTAATGACACGAGCCACAAATGAATCAGAATCTGTGTGCACATCTTGACTGTGACTAAGCCTGAGCCTTGGTTTGAGAGCCTGATTTCACAGCTTCAACAACACTGTTCCACCGTGTCTATCAGTGCTCATCAAGCCTTTAGGAGTAGATGTAATCCCTCAAGTCTTGCACATATAAAAGCTTAGTGACCCAGACTCACCCAGTCTGACTGACAGCGTTCCGTGTAAGCTTCACAACACGGCCATATGTTAAAATTAGACTTGCAAAGAATGCCCCAGGCTAAAAGTACATTGTACCAGCCATGCTAATTTTTAAACCTTGTGGGATGAGAGGGTATGAAACCTACATATATTCTCAAGGCAAGGTTGTGAAGGACAAAAATCAGAGTAGGCTATCAAAAAGAGCATATACAGTTTAGGCAACATACTGATGTGAAGACCTGTAACCCTAAGCCTGAAGCACAAGGAACCAAAACAGACGAAAATGAGTTATCGTACATTGTTGGATGTGCTAGATTTCTTCTTGGCCTTCCTGGCTTTGCATATTGCCTTTTGATCTGGGCCGCTGTCTTGTGTAGCAACCGTTTTCCCTCCTGTTCCTTTGGCCTGCATACTTGGCAGATCCACATTCCCTGGGGAGGTCCAGGGGAAAAAAGAGAGAGAGAGAGAGAAACAAAAAAGAGAAGCATTTCAAGGATGGTTCATCATGTCTGCAGTCATGACACTTTTCAGATACGTCTTTGTAGTACTGAGCAAAGATGACCCACTGTGCTTTTTCCTTTATTTCCACAATTTTTTGAAGAAAAGGAATAGAACAAAGAAAAAGCTTTCTACAGGTAACAGACCAACAAGGAAACACTGAATAAATGTCTTTGAAGTTTTGTGGGGAGCTTTTTATTGACAGGACCTCAGCCTTCAACATCCTCTTTAGAGAGGTAGATATCAAATAAACAATTTGAATGAGTAGATTGTTTGTCACATTTCACATAACTAAAGTTACATTTGCATGTCCTTTGATTTTTAGTATAGAACTGTGGAAATACACACCACTGATTTGTAAGATAAGCATCACAACTACACAAAGCAAGTTCATAGTGGCAACCAAATAGAATTGCACATATATAGATACAGAGGCAATGCATTATACATTTTCTGTATACATGTGATCTTGACATGAGATAAAAAGAATAAATGAAAATATATATAAATATTGTTATACTGAGAAAACAGTGTATAGTCTTATCTTGACAACTAATTTTCATTCTTTACAGAGTTCTTTATTAAATTTATTTGAGGCCAGTCAATGATTTGAAAAATTATTTTCAATTTAATTAAATTATGTTTAATTAAATTAAATTAAATTCAAATCTAATAACATATTTCTAAAAAAAAGATCATCAAAAGATTACAAAAAAAATGTCTTGGTCAATTTATTGCTTAATTTAATTCCATATCATTGGAGTGTGTATCACTGAACTATAATCAACCTGAATATATTTTGCAGCCCCAAAATAAGCCTGTCTGCGGTAGAATATAAACAGAGGGCTGTTCACACAGAAAGCGTTTGTGCAGCAAGCGCCAATCTGTTAGCGTCTCTCACTTTGATCGATGAATTTTTTGTTATAATTAATCAAACTAATTTAACATGTTAAATTGACACCCTGACATACATGTTTTAGTTAAAGCATTTTCTTTCACCCATAACAAAACCCAAATGAAATTTGATGGGATTCTTAATGGCAGAATGTCACCTCCCTCCAGCAGTTACAGACATTCAGCACGGAAAGGCTCTTGTAAAATTAAGTGAAATGAATCTGTTCTGCTCTATTGAAACACTTTATGATGCTGCTCTCTTTTTATCTTGGCACTTACATGCCCATTTCAGACAAACTGCCATTAACTGAAAAGGACAAGCACAGTCATTTGCAAGCCAGAGGCAAAATCATTAACAACGAGAGAGAGGGGAGAGAGAGAGAGAGAGAGAGAGAGAATCTAAATAGTGCAGGAAGCAAGGTACATATCATCTTACGATTATGTAACCAGAAGCCTTTGTGTAATGGCACATTTAAAATGGCTTCACCTTGAGAATGGAAAAATCCACAGAGGGAAACAGAGGCCTAATGTACCTTTTGGCATTCTGGGAGAGCGAGTGGGTCACAACACTCCATATGGAAACCCCTGTCACAGGAGTCACAGAAGAGCATCTCGTCCTGAATCCACATGCGCACACACACAGAGAAACATGTCAGACACGCAAAAATAAGACACAATTTCCAATACACAAGTAAACAACATCCTGCAGTAAGTGTCAGAACACAAGCAGCGCTCTGACACCATAAAAGATGTCGGCAGGAACTGGGCCAAGGCCATCAGTGCATTTGAAAAAGAACTACAGCATTCTTCCCTGAATCTGACAGGAACTGCATGTTTTGCATTCCGATGCATTGCCAGCGCAGGGCCTTGACATTTGCAGTCAAATCAGTGGAGAACTTCAGACATGATGGATGGCCTTTGAGGAGAAATGTGGAATAAAACAAACAGGCTTTAGAGAGAGAGTCTCCAAACATGCTCAATTAAAAGAGCGACATTACCTAATCCTTTAACTTTGGCAGGAAACACAAAAGCCCTTGCTAAAACATTACAGGATAAATGTTAACAGAGACTTAATCAAGCAGAGAGAGAACATCAAAAAGAAACAAATGAAAGATTCCCTCCGACCGTGGATCAGTTAAATATTTACACGTGGCATCAACAATGCGAAGAGCCATGCGTGAAGACTTTCCAAAATCGATGTCTAAAAGCACTGTATTATCAAACACTTCTGAGCAGCTAATTAAAGATAATTTGTTCTTAACGAGGCAGAAACGGCACGCGGGTACACCCGTAATGGCAGTCGATCCGTTATAGTCATGTAAAAGCATGCACTCCTGTCCCTGAGGGCTGCGAACCAGCTGCGGTTTACAGTGGGAGCACATTTTCTATACTTTCATGAACACTTAATGAAAACCACCTCTGCGTTATTAAGTCAAACTCAGCCATAAAAATGTCACTGGGAGAACAATTCCTTGTGGCATTTCAAAATCACTGTTCAAAACAAATTACGACATAAGAGCAGGTAATTTAACAGGAACATGGCAATTCTGTCTGGAGGAGGGAAAAAAATAAATAAATTAGAGTAAAAGAAACAAGCAAGCAAACATCAAGTGGGGAAAAAACATCTTATAAACTACAGATTTCAGCTTGAATCCATCTGTGACGGTGTAAAACCCTTCTGCCAATCCTTCTACAGAATAGCACCAATTTTTTTTGTTGTAAAATTCTTCCAAGCACCTTCCAAGAGTTATTTTACCACATTTCATAAACATACAGCCAAATGCCAATGATCCCAAACAAGAACACCCTCACTAAAAACACTTACATATAAGCTTTCATTTGGTATGGATGGGCATGCCATCATGGAGACCTTAGGAACCCCTTGCCAGGGTGTATTTATCAACTATCACGATCACCACTAGTTTCCCCACCTAGCAGGATTTAACACTAGAGGATTCTACTAGTGTGGTAGCTTATTTACAATTTTAAGAGTGAACATTAACAAAAAAAAATAGATCAAGATTTTTAAATTTTTCGTTCTAAATCTACGCCGAAAATACAAATCTCTGTTGCAGATTGGACAACAGAAATTTAGACGGAGAAAAAGTGTGCATGTAAAATTATCCAGGTTTTAAACACATTTAATGTAAACACTAGCTGATGAAGATGATATCTTGCTGGTATAGTTGATGAGACATGCGCCTCTGATGTGAGATGAGATGCATGCAGTGAAATGCAGGTGGACAACAAACAATGCTATGCATCAATCTATCAAGACTACGAAAGCTTATTGCGGACAAAACTCAGACACAATTGCAAATTCAGTTCAGATTAGCCTTTCCTAATTGTGCATGCACAATATTTGCGGTTTTCTTTCGGATCTTTAATAAAAAGCATTTCTTGTTCTTAGACTATACACTTGCCTGCCCCATGCAAACAGACTAACCAACAGTCTCATGTGATATACTGTATAGGTCATCAAACGATTATTCATTAACTAAGCATGGCGCTACCAAGTTTATGTTACCACTTGGTCAACCAACACAAAATGAGTCTTTTTAAAGCTTAGAAGCTTGGATTTACAGTGAATAGGGAATATGACCATCACTTAACAAGTGCTTTTAATAGAAGTGCTCTATTTTCATAGCGTTAAAAAATAACTGCTTTACATGAAAATTTGATTTGCAAAATCATTGTACATAATAGATAGACATTGCAATTTCAAAACCGGAGCGCACTTGGATTGGTTTGATCGCTTAGATTGAAAGGTCTTGATTTACCATGAACAAAATAGGAGCGCACAGCAGAAACAGTGCTGGAAGATCACTCATCAACTTGGACCGTTGTTTAATCGTGTTTCTAAATAAAGCTGCACGTGTTTGGCGCATGAGCTGCATGCACCTCAAAACTATGCACTCTAGTGATGAGCTTGCTCAATGGGTCATCGATTAGTTTTTAATTATTATTAAATTATCAACCATTAATCGATAGTTGGTTAATCGTCATCATCTCTTATATAGGTCCTCCAGTTATTTTGATGGAACTATGATCCATTTTCCACACAGAAAACATTTAATCTCAAACAAGTTACAACGGTTTTTGATTTGATCCCAGTGGTCCAGAATTAACATTTTCTGTTTTGTCCCAGAACTTTCATTTTGGTGCATCATTATCTCTGACTCTCTCACTTCTGGACTTGATTCATTCACATGATTATGAGTTAACAACTGACAATCCTGATGGTTGAAATACAATTTCAAAAATCATGAACTACTTGTCCCATCACTCCAAATGTAGGCAAATATTTAAAGAAAATATCTAGTTTGGTTATAAGCTAACTGGTTAGTTACGAAAGTCTGAGGATGAGTCTCAAATCAGCTCCCTAGCTTATTAGGTCGTGAACCAGTAGAACGCAGTATCAATGAGGATTCTCATTTTAAGCGACATGAAAACATCACTATCTGGTATTTATGAACAACTGTAGATCTGATATATTTTTGACATTATTTAAAAAAATGTATTTTAAAAGTACATTATAATAAATACTTAGTTACATATACATGCAACAATTCAGCTGTAAATAAATTATAAATTTAGCTATATGTTCATTGGCTGAATAGATCCATTTATACTAAAACAAAATTAAATTTGCTAATGATTTGCATTAAAAGAATTGCGTGCCATTTCGTGTAGCATGAGTCGGCTCACGTGATTTATGTTTTGCTCTTCAGTTAAGGAAACAGTGAGCATCGATGCTGCGGTTTTCACTGTGCATTGTGGGACTTTTCAGGGAGCAAATGTTTCAGCATACTGGAAGAATTTTGTCATTGAGACAACCCTTAAAATTACCACCTTGATCAGTACCCTGACTACTGAAACTAGAATGCTGATTGAGACAGACCCTGAGTCACACTTCAATCAAAATTCTTTGCCAAATGGCCAAAGGCAAGTTACATTTAACAGACTTTCAGATAATACACTGCCCATCTATTGGCATGGCTCAGTCAGAAGTTCAAACACAGGCTCTTACCGCTGCTCCCACAGTCAGCACAGGACAGCAATTCCTCTGGCCTCTTGTCTCGATTGGACTCCTTTGTGCCCAAACAGAAGCTGCATATGGGTATGGGGTCAGCACCGTGGCTAGAGTGAAAACAAAAAAGAGCATGTTTTTAATTGATGTAGACTTTTAATCTAAATGAAAACTACCAACAATGAGGCAACTTTTCTTTTCTTTTTAATCCTCAGATAGAAAACATACCCCAAAATGTATGATTTACAAAGTCTACATGTTTGACAAGACAAAACACTAAAGATGTCCTCAAGCTAAACCCCCTACACACCATGTGAGCTACGGCTGTCGTGGTGAAGGAGTTTCCACTTGCAGAGATTTTGAGTGGCTTATTTTGCTATACACAATATCACCATAAAAAAAGTTTTACAATGTGATCAGCTGTCACAAAGACAAAGGAGATTCAAAAACAATACAGGTTTTATTAATAATCCAAACACTCTGAATGAACATACAGGAGAATAATGCAAACCATGCAATACAAGATTTGACCAAGAACAACTGAAACACGTGGCTATATAAACAGGGTAGAACAAAGGAAAGTAAACTAGACATAATATGTGAAACTAATACATAACTATAGAAACAAAACCAGTAACCACAGTGACACAGGCACTAAAGGAAACAGAAAAGAATTACAAAAATAAGGGTTCACATAACAGAAAATAAACCTGATAATATGCTTGTTGTGCTATTGTTGCATGTAGAACTATTCGACCATCAGAATCGGACTAGAGGCTTTCTAAAACTGCTGGTATCTGCACATTCAAGACAGACTGTCAGTGCAAGTTACATTGTTAACTCAAATGCTAGGTGGAAGCAAGAGACTGTCTTCAAGTGAGTCATTAAACTGTTCATTCAACTAATACGTTCAAAAAAGCTGATTCATTCATTAATGAAACAAGCTGATAATCTTTTTAATATATATTTTTTTACTTCTGAGCTCCAATTTACAAGGCTCAACCGAACAGCAATGCGTCACGACTTCATAGAGACCAAATCGCATTCGATTCAATGCAGTGGCATTCAATTCCACGCTGATGACATTCATGGGAAATGTTGACAGGATGCTGACGACATAGCAAATGTTTTATTTTTTACTTATTTTCACTTAAATGTTTTAACTTATAACTTGACAGAGAACAGATTCAGGTAAATCGCACACACTCAATCGAATTTCTCTCTCCCACTCATTGTCTCTTTAGGCTTGTTTAATGCAAATCTACGATATGTCTGTACAAATCACAACTGTACATGTCTAAAAACAAGCCAGTTGGCAGCAGGGTTGGGCTGATGGACCATATCATCGTCCGGCATCGGCTAAACATCGTGATGTCACCACGCATATTTCCATGGTGACACGTCAAGCTTGGGCACGTGATTCACCACAGCCAAAATAGCACAGCATGACAGATTTTAGCGCTTTTATTTCTAAATATTAACAAACTTGCTTACCACGTCATCAAGTATCTTCTATTCCGATTCTCAAATATGTGTAAGTGAGTTTGTTTTGTTGTGTAAAAAACCTTTATAAATTATCTTGATCTGTAACGCAAGATGGGTGCCATGTTTGGGCCGCAGTTCAGAGAGTCTGTTGGATTTATTACAGCTCGTGAATTCATCAGTTTCTCCTGAAACACATGTAAGTAAGTGGGCTGTGAACTGGGAGTTGACTTTATAGTTATTTACACTGTGTTTCTGATATGAATAAAAACCGTCGTCAAATACATTTGAATGGGACGTTATCAGGATAGTTCTTCCATAGACACCATTGTGCATTCTACAAACTATAAATGTATTGTTTTGTATTAAATTATATGTATTTAAATGTCTGAAACTTAAAATAAACATTAGTGGTTAAAAAAAAACACTGAAAAGTTGTGATATAGTCTATGACCAGCGCTGAGCGCATCTGTCTTTGGCTCAGGTGCCAGCCATAGCGCGAAAGCACGCAGTTTGAATCTGGCAGTTATGTCACATCACTGTACATTTCGCTCTTAAGTGTCTCAGCTGCTGCAGGCGTTGCCGAAATTGAAATTGCTGATGATATATAGAGGAAAATATCTAGAGGAAAAATAAGAATATTACGAAAATATTCTCCTCTCGAAAACATTGTCTGAAGCCAAATTGGTAAGACATCGCCCAATCCTAAGAAACAAAATGACGTTCTTCTCAATATTAAATTATGTAACATTCATTAGCCTACACATGCATGGAAGTGTAAAACAAGGGCATAGCCTTATGAAAAAATCGACAACACGAACATCGCAGTTGTGGTGGTTGCTATTGCGGTTGGCTTGTCAAAAGTATCGTCTGAATTCTAATATTGGAGTTACCACGACAGCCCTGAATGTGAACAGCTTTAAGCAATGAGCAGTGCCTTAAATAATATTTTATGTACACATACCAAGATCCTAGATATGAAACAGTACAAATATTATTAAACACAAGACACATGAGTGGCATCAGAAAACGAGTACAGATTGGAAGATAAAAGATTTGGCAGGTGTTTTGATTAGCTTTGTTTGAATATTGAATGTCAAACTGAGACAGGTGGTTACAAACCCAGGGAGTCGGCTCAGTTATTAAGCATGTGATTATGGAGGACATATACACAGTGCCAGAAATAAAGGATGCTCCTGGCAGAGGGAAGAGACAAACAGGATTTAAATCAATCTCAAATCACTCAGTACCAGACAAAAAGGCACATTTGAAGTACATTCTAGAGATGTTAGACGTACTTCAGTACCAAATAATACTAAAATAAAGATACTAGTAAGAACAAACTAACCTTTCGGCAGTGTTCCACAGACTCAAAATGAAAGAGACGCTGTCTGACTCACAGGCAGCTGTTGATTTTGGCCTTGCAGTGAACCTAATAGTGGTGACACTGTTAATTTTGTTGTTAAAATTAAATCAAATTAAATGTAAAATTAAATAATATTAATGATAGTTATTTTTAAATTTGTAATTTCACAATATTACAGTTTTTAACTGTACTTTTGATCACTGAAATGTTCTTGCAACAACCCTAGTACTAGGGCTGCACGATGTATCACTTTAACATTGAATATGTGAAATGTGCGCATCCACAGATAGTCACATCGCACAAGATGTGAATGTGACTAGGGATCGTAGTTAATCCATTGATTCGTGATCAGTAGGCTGTGTGCCAGCAGCTTCCCGGCTCGTAACGCTTGTGATTCGCGGGATTAAATCGAATGCAAAGTTTAACCATCATCATAGTGAGAGTTCTATCAATTTGCAAGTCCTGTCAGTTTAAACATCAAGCGCAAGAGACTGGAACTTGCGCACTGTTTGCTGTCAGCCTTAGTAAAGCGCATTTTTGTCCCGCCAAACTTACCGGTGAGTGATGTAGATGACGATGAGTGACTTTGCGCTCGTTTAACTGAGAGAGAAAGTCCCGGTTCGCACGTGCACTGCTCACCGTCTTCAAACTCTCTGTCTCGAGCATATCAGTGAATCGAGTCGACTGATATCTTGAGACACATGACGGTAAAAGATCGAAGACCTTTTTTTCTGAACTGCCACTGGTTGTGAATTGCTCTTCCAGCATTCAAGATGACATTACATAGAACCACACTTTCATGAAAAATAAATAAATAAAATACGAATCCAGTGAAGAAATGTTTTCTGTGTTGACAAATCTTGTGAAATGTCCTAACCTGCCTGGGATAATCACACAGCGCGGATATGGCGTGGTCGATTAATGAAACAGTCCAACTTGAGGACTAATGACTCATTAGTGTAAACTCAATTCACTTCAATGAATGGTTAAACAAACTGAATTTACTATTCAACACTGAACTTAAGAGACATAAATCTGGAAACAATTTTCAATAAGGTTCCATTTATTAAAGTCTAGTTAGTTACATTAATAATAATAATAATTCATTACATTTATATAGTGCTTTTCTCGAAAGTGCTTATATATAGGGAAGGGAATCTCCTCAACCACCACTGAGATGTGCAGAATCCTGTTAACTACATTAGTAAAACAACATTCAATTAATTAATATTAGTTTCTATGCCGCATATACTCTATAACAAAACCACCCCAGTCATTCAATGATTCATTCTCCAGAATAGAGCTATTCAAATCATCTGGAAATTGTTCTAATATCGCAATATATATCGCAGACATATAAAATACTGCAATGCCATTTTTTACCAATATCGTGCAGCCCTGACCTAGTACACTCTGTACACTTATTAGTGCAGTGTGGTCAGATATCCAATACCTCTGGAGGTAAGATACTGAACCCAGATGCAGAATCCATGAGACATGAAACTACAAAGAGGAAATTCAACCGAAATGCCCCTTAAATTTAGGATGTGAGCTGCATTTTACTACTGTACGAATTACATTGTCTAAAAGCCTTTAAAAAGGCAGTGGCCAATTCAACCAACATACATGCAATAAATCTGGTTTCACTGATGAAGGATAAAGGATGCCCAAACAGGATGTGTTCTGAATTGTGTACGTCACCACACACACCGCCTTGCCGTATCACTGAGCGCTGTGATACACAACACTGAGCTCTGTGTAAATATTGGCAATGGGATGTCATACAACTGCGAGAGGTGTAGCCAGTGCCCTCTGAATGAGGGTAACGCAAGTTGCTGATGCCAAAAGAAGATTAGAGGGAACTGAACAGGCTCAGTGAATAGCTCTCAAGATAAGACTGTATCTTTTCCTCCCACGAAAGCCTGTGGCATGTAGGACTTGTGTAGTGGAGATCAGAAAAAGGTTACATGGAATCTGACGGAAAAGTCTGCCACCACACCCTCACATCTTCAAACTGTTACATCTAAATCTCCACATGGTTGTGTAAGCCCATTCAAGCCCGAGTCCTTAGATTCTGCATCACACGATCGCAAACACACCAGTCTCCTAGAAGAGAAACCGGTAGAAGTTAAGAGTAAACAAGCGAGCAATTCAGCTCAATTCTCTCCCAAAAGGCTTGTCAGCAAGAGACAAAGCGATCTGTTGGGGGATGGTGTATATTAGATGCAGATGGGGCATTAGAAGATGGAGCAAAACTACATTTAGTGGGTATGTTCTCTGTACCATCTCAAGAGAGCCACTCAGGCTGAGCTCCCCGCTGTGCCGTGTCGATAAATATTGAGTGTCTGTTCTAGTGAGAAACCTGTTGAGAGTAATGCTAGATTAATTGTTTTATGCAACAGGCAATCAATCCCTAGCCTATTAAATCATTTTGGCAGACCATCAATTTGCAGATGGGTTACTTCATAAACATTGCAAGTTTTCATTTAAGTGCCAATTGAAAGGCTCAAATCGATGGCCCCTGAATGATAATATACAGCGCTTCATACAAATGATCGAGTTGGTTCAGTGCTCAGAAATAAGTGTGTGCTCATAGTTCATGACGAAGGGCTTTTCTCTCTGAGGGCAACATAATCACAGATATACACAACACAAATCCCACCATGCACATAATGCTTGACCTCAATTGCCTCCAAACAATAATTCTGCATTCACACACAGAAGGGGAAAAGCACAGGCACCGCAGTCTCATATGAATACAAATAAACCCTCTACTGCAGCTCTACACACCACCACAACATTCAATATCATTTTCAATAAACTGAATTCAATGGCAGAATTCTACTGCCTCTTGTGTTGATTTTTCTGCACACTTCTTCAAAGCCTTGGAATGTTTGACATTGATTGAGTTAGATATGATCTGAGAGTAAGATATACTTGATATGTAGGAAAAAAACAACAAAAAACACAGGCAGATTCTCACATGACGACTTCTAAGCACTCAAACAGAATTTCACATATTTATGTCTGTGTGGCCAACATGTCATTGTGGTAGTGATTATATGCACTTTTATATTTGTATTTAGGCATAAAATAAATCCTGCTAGACAAAGCAAACCATTTATCCATGAGAACTAAAACTACCTTCACGTTTTTCTCTCACTGCAATTTATGCCTTTTAGCAGCATAACTTCAGTTAGACCTGCACGATTCTGGATAAATTGAGAATCATGATTTATTTATTTGTTTTTATAACAGAGATCATTAGGCAACTAAACAAAATAATAAGTAGGCCTAATGGACGGTGCAGTTCATTTAAAATGTTAAATTAATCTGAATTATTTTATAAAAAAAAAAATATTGTCTGTTTCCATGACTCACTCATAAATACTTGTTTCATTACTGGATGAATCCGCATTTCTAAACAAACCTCTTAAATGAATGATTCAATGACAAATTAATTCATTCACTGTCTTTTAACCATTGTATTTATGTAAAAATCTGACTTGTTTTAATACAGCTGTGTGGTTTAAAATACTGTTTGTGATGCTGTTTTGTACCTTTACATAATTGATAATGGCTCTCTAAAGTGACCTGGGATTTGACCTGATTTCGTTTGATTTGATTGAGTTCGCACACAACCCATAAAAATGCCGTAAAGACACATGACATTGATGTGACGTAATGTGTCAGCAGCGTCTTGAGTTTGCTTATGAGCTGCGATTTTTCGCTCGAGAAACCAGGCTTGTGCATTTTCTTCTCTGGTTCGAATCATAAAGTTTAAACTAGCGCATTACGTACTGTTTCACTAACTGGCGAAGGATCCCGGCTTCAGCATCATCACTATGACACGGATTGGTTCACACAGTGTGCATTCTGGACTGAACACAGCAATGTTACTAGGTCCCCAACCTGGCATTGATCCAGGTGTTGTGCCTAATTTCAAACCCCTGCCAAATTTTTACCCCTCGTTGAAGTCAGTACCTGATTGCCTAATCTCAACCCCTCCCCCACAACTAATTCTAAACCTACCAATGCTAGGGGGGTAATAATTTTAGTGGGGGTTGAAATTCGGCATAACATTGGCATCAATCCCAGCCAGGTCGCATTTGCGTTCACACAGAAGGCGTTCTGGCAATTTCCCAGGATCAACGCAGATATGAATATACTCCGGTGTAATTTTGTCAAAGGTTTAATAAATGCAGACAAATCGTTGTCATTTAAGAATGAAATCCTGTGGGTGTTTGAATCGAGATGGCAATCTTTTAACGATTAATCAAGCAGCTCTACTTTCAGTATATATTTAGCACCTCAGAGTGTCAATCATAAATATAAGAAAGGCATTTACTGGTAATTTAACACAGAGACGTAACCAGCAGGCTTTAAAAAAATAGCAGTGCCAGAAGATCCATATGGGTTTCTCGATGGCAGACACTTGATTTTTTAATAAAAAGGATGGTCCACCCAAAAATAAAAATTCTGACATCATTTACTCACCCTTGTGTGTTGTGTCATTGCAAACTTGGACTTAATTTCTTCTGTGTGCGTACACAATTTTTTTTTATGATGGTCTTAAAGTGAAAGCAGCCAAACAAATTAGCTGCTTTTCAGTATCAATGTTTATCAAAGATAGAAAAAAAATTGTTCAGTTGTGTGCTTTGGCTAATTTGTTTATGAAATTTATATTAGTTAGTTTAGTTGGTTTGCTGTGGTACTTTTGTTAACACCATACTAGGCAAAAGTTCAGTGTCTTAGTGTTATTCAGGCTGCTGGTTTTTGTTCATGGTATTCAGTTGCAACAATGTTTTGCAAATTCACAAAAAAAAGAAAGAAAAAAAAGTTTGATATCTAAATGTTTGACTTTTCTTTAAAAACCTTATTGGAATCGAGTTTTTCCCAACCCATAATGTCCTGCCCACCAGGGTGAGCATTTGGACTAAGTTTGGAATAGCACACTTCTTTTGTACATTGTTCTTAGTATGCAAACTTTCAGTATACCCAGGTGTCCTACTATATTTGCCAACACTTGATGCACAACAAAGCATAGATCATGGTATCCCAAAATGAAATGTAATCAAATACATTTCATGTCGAAGAAATTCAGTTCTTCTGGATTAACCAGAAGTTATTTTAGGGACACTTTTTCAACATATTCCTGACTCATTAGATTGATGGTTGATGGCACAAATGTAATGAGACCAAGTGACAATGTAGCTGTTTGTAATATGTAGTCTGAAATAATACTATTATTACACCAAAATGAGGATCTATTTGCTTATACATTACACTAGGACACATTCCATTGTTAGTGAGAGCACAAATATGTGTGTAGGGTGACTACACCCTACTGAATATTGTGACAAATATGTGATCTGGAATGTTTACAAAAAGAACATTCCACAGATGACACGGCATTCCCATATAAACGGGTAATAATAGCGTGTTGAAACACTTAGCTCATTATCCTTTTTAAGGCAACATCACAAAAGCTACACCTGAACATGCCTTTCTCAGTTGTTTTGTCCACTAAGTGGAGCTAGAGCACATCCACACCAGACTGATGACCGAACGTTCTGTGCCGTGTTTGGCTCTGATTTAAAGGCCAGTGAATCCTGACTGCAGCGGCTGCACAGGGAACAATCAAGTGCTACAGGTGCTAGTCTGAAAAAACCTGCAAAACGTGTGGCTGTGATGACCGCAGGGGTGTGTACATGTCTTAATTTGAACAAAGCAGAAGTGAAATGCTGAGAGGAAGAACATGAGGTTCTCTCTGATGTTTCAAATGGACGTCAAAAAAGAAAAAAGAAAAGTTATTTGTAGTATGCGATGCAGCAAATTTACTACTATAACCAAACTCAGGGCTGTTCTTTGTTGTTGTTCAATAAATAAATAAAAAAAGCATAATAAATGAAACAAATGCAAAATCCAAAATATATGAAAGTTTTTTTTGGAAGTTGATTTTTCATTAATAAAATAATGATAAACAAATTCTAAAACTAAATCTGGCCTCATTTAATTAAAGCCAGGACTAATGAGACACCCAAATTAAAACTACAATGTGAATGAGCTCTCATGCAATGAATTACCCTTAAACCTCTGGGGTTGGCAAACGCACTCGAAGCGTTTTGCTGGATTTTCTTCACATAGTAGCACAATAGACTTAAATGTGACTTAGTTAAGAAAAAAAATGATGTCCACTTACAATGAAAAAATACAGTGCTTTTGTAAAATAAACAGGGTGTGGTTTCTGCATCTCCGTCTCGGTGAACTGTTTTTATGATTGCGTCTATAAACTGAACAAAACTCAGTGAATACTTGTTACATTTATGAGCAATATGTTATAAACATTTAAGAGTATATTTAAATTATCTGATTTAAAACCAAAACAAATATTCAGTTTAAGTAACCAATCTATAAATTACAGGAACGTCTGTAAGTGTCTTGCTACGGGCACGAGTAAGTGCAGTGCCGAGTTTGACGTTGTTTGGATTAGAAATGCAAAAGATATCGCTAAATATATCACTAAAAGAAGCACACATTGGCTTTTGCCGCTCTAGCCGCTGGCCACTCCCCTCTCACACTGCACACAGGCATTTTGCACTAGTTTGTATAAAACTAACAAGATGTCCAGTTTCTATAACGCTTGCTTGGTTTAAGGAACCACACACACGCGCAAAAGAGATTTACGTGCAAATCATCCACATGAAAGGACGCGAACGCAAAAAACAAAGCACTAAACTTCATCAGTCCTCTGCTTTTCGTAGTGTTTTGGAAGACACGCTTTAAGCTAACATCGGATTTTCCTCAGAAGTTGATTTGAAGACAAGAAAGATTTTAAGATAAGAAATGTACTCTGATTTATATTAGTCAGATTTTCGATTGTATGATAATTACCGGACATTGGCCGGAAAAAATTGGCCAACAAAATTATATCTTCTCTGGTCAAATTGTCCGATTAAAATGGCCTAATAGCCCCGCCCCTCTAACACAATCTGAATCTGAGAATAAGCCTAAAATGTATAAAGCAAAAATACACCAACCGATCGGAAGGATTATTTGCTATTTTACAAATTACAAGCAATTGAGTCTGCGGACACCGCTCCTCTTATCGATGCCATAAGCTTGTGATGTGATGCCCTCACTGTCATGACAACGCTTCCGTAGCTTTGGAGGATTGCATTTCTCCACAGCCTGCAAAGTCCTCACATGTGATTTCAACGAAATGTATACAGTTGGGATGCTCATTTCGGTAAATTTTCCTGACCGACAACAGCCGCTCATTAACCGTTAACTGATAAGATTATAATATTGAGTTGGCATTTAAATAAAAATAAAATTGACGCATGAATGTGAAACCATAGAAAAAAACAATTGGTGTTTGATTGATAAAATTTCTCAATAATAGGGTCTGATAGCACCCATTATGGGAAGGTCGTTGTCTTTCTCAGGTATAAAAATCAATAATCACGATGATTCACGCCACCTCGCATAAAGCTTTCTTACACAAAACATATTTTAAAATGTCATGTCTTACAAATTTTAAATCAATATAGGCTTATATTTTTTTCATCTGAATGAGCAGAATGATTTCATATAAGTTTTGAAGCAAATATTCTAGGCTAAGTAATACAATTTTCAAAAGTCTTGTGAATAAATAATCAGTATGGGTTTCATGACCTTATTTTTTAGTGACAATTCTTTCGTGTTTTTCACAAACCATTCATAAACAATTAACTACTACTACAAACTTTTACATATGCTGCTTACATTTTTGTAGTAGAGTTTGTGCTAAATACAGTGTAATCAGACTAGTAACTGAAACAAGCACAAATGTCAGAGCATGTCAGAACACCTCCAGGGCCCAGAAAACACCTCAGACACCAGAGAGTTAAAACCAAAAGACAAGTAATACACCATTGTGTACACTTTCAATGAACATCCTCCCACTTTTGTTATTCAACAGGCCTTTAACATGACTTGTCAAAGCTAAACAACATTGCAGGAATAGTGCATTGGTTTAACCATTCATACCGTTTTATAAATATACAAATATTTTTATGCACAAAATGAAATAGGACTAGTGGAATTAGTGGAAACGATTAATGATTACACATCCGTGCTCTTGTAGTTCTCCTAAGTCTTCTAAGATGAAAGCAATTTAAGAGACACAGGTAACTCTTTGGTCTAGGTAGAAGTTAATTCAATAGTAGCCTCCATTCATCCACCATGTTCTTACTGGTCCTAAAAAAAAGTATTCATACTTCCGCATGAGGCCAAAGGTTATGAAAAACAAGCACAATGAATTAACTAATATATCACTACTGGGGACAGGAAAAACGGCATGCTTTCAAATAAAAAGGGGATGCATACACACATCTAGGCCTATACGCTAAAGCACTGCTAATTAATGATGAATATATAGCTAACATTTAAGGAGGATGAGTTCTAAGTTCTAATATCATGAAACAGTAACGTTCAGACTTGGAGAAAAAAAAATCATTAAGGAGCAAAGTAAACAAGGGCTTCAACCTACATGTGACTGCTGTGCCTCTTATCTACATAAGCTTCCTGAGATCCCACCTTGGATAGCCACAAGTAGGGACATATCACTTTTGAATGGTGGCGTGCATGTGCTTATGCCAAGCCCTGATCCAATAAGTTATAACCAGACACAGTAATTGACACGTAAATTGTGTCTCCTGGCTCGGTCTGTGAGATCCAATCCAGCGACATGAACCACCATCTTTCTTGTGGTTTGAGACCAAATGAGAGTCAAAAAGTACGCCTGTTGAAGTTAAGCCTGACAACGTCTCATGCTTCAGCGTGAAAGAGGAATGTAGGGCAGATCTGTTCTAACGCTGACCCGTGACTCGTCCCATTACATTTTCCAACAGCTCTATTAGCTCATCCAGGCCTCTAAAGTCCAGGAACCTAACGTGGATGGCCAGGCTATTACATTACCATTACTTCATTCAGGTCAATCTGCCCCGAGGAACAGCAGCATGGCACACGTTCAGGTATCTAAGACTCGGGTTAGCTAAGTGACAATTACTCCAGCTCTAATTAAGCCATCTCCACTTCAGGCTGTGTCTGACCCTTACTAATTATGCATATGTGGTGGCAGTGGCTTAATGCTTAGGGACTTGAGTTGTTAACACAAAGCGAACAGGTTCAATGGCAACAAAAATTGATCCAGGAGCTCTAGAATTACATAGATCTCAATCTTGCACTATCAATAGTGACATTGAAGAGACCACTAAGCCCAAACAGCAAGAAAAAAATCTGAACTTTTGGCCTTGTGTTGCAGTGTATTTAACTAGGGCCTTACTGTGCATCTCTAAAAACATTAGAGTATGAGTTTCTTCACATAAGCCACAGGCTCATTATTGTGCAAACAAAAATAAATGATTGAACAGTTAGCCTAAATATATACCAGATGCATGGAAAGAAAGTAATACTGCTTTGAAAGGAGCATTTAGAAGAAGTCACAGATGGTGATGACATCAACAATCTGCACACTGAGAGAAAAAAAACTAATACATTTACCCATGTTGGTAAGTAAACTTAAAGGGGTCATCAGATGCAAAATTTGCATACGTGTCTTTGCAGGGTGTGGACATAACCGCCATACAAAAATGGGAAAAAAAATAATAATTTTAATCCTCAAAAAGCCCAAACACTGGATTTTCCAAGCAATAGGATGTCATATTGCTTATGCCACGCCCACAACCGCTGACAAACTGTACAGCTTTAGCATATTTCCGCCCTCAGCCATTTGTATACTGTCTGACAAAGCAGGTTGCCCAGGCAGCACTTTATGTCTTGTGTCCACATGGCCCATGGAAGAGATGAGTGGGGTGAGCAGTTACTCATTATTTAAAGAGACATGCACCAAAACAAATCAGCGTGAACAAAGCTGTTTTAGAGGAGGTAAAGGGTGTTGTTTTACACAACCATTGAGGAATTTTAACCAAAGTATGTTACAAACTTTACATAAAGACCCTAAAGAATCATACCAACTTGTGGAAAATGAGCATCTGATGACCCTTTAAGCATATGAAGCTAATTCCCTGCAAAAGTTCACTCTAGAGTAGTTTAGAACATTATTCTGTACTCCTACAGCTGCATTGCGTAAAAGCCCTGTTCACAACACCGAAGACTTCCAGCTTTAAACAGCAACTAGGCCTACCAATGGGATTGAAGAGAGTGGAAAGATATTTATAAACGTCCCTAGGACAACCAGCTAGTGGACTAGAAACACCTAGCAGCAACCAACCATGCACCAAAGACTTCTTAGGTGGTGTACCACTTCACCATTGTGACACCATTCAGAAATGTGTACATTTTACCTCAGATTAGCACCAAACATTTGATTAAATAATATTGATAATAGTAGCAGTTAGGCTACATATACAAAAAAAAAACAAAAAAACAGTGCTTTCTATTCATGAAAGAGAGACTGAAATCACTATTAAAGGACAAGTTCGATATTTCAATTAAATCCCTGTTTTAAGATTGTTTCTGATGAAATAGAAGATTAAAGAGATTTGGACACTTGCTGATGTCCCGAGAATTTTCGGTTTCTGTGGTTGTAAATCCGACGGTTCTTCACAAAGCCAGTGATATGATATTTGTTGATACCTCAAAAAACTCTGCGTTATGATTATGATCAATTTGATCCAAGGGTATATGAAACAATATTATGTGCCTATACACAACCAGTGTATAACCAGTGTAACCAGTAACATGAACATTTCTCTAAAAATCGCACATCTTGTATCCCAATTAGGACATCCACAACAAAAAAAATACACTTATCAAAATACACAAAATACGTCACTATCAAAATACACAAAAATAATGGGGAAAAAAAAGTTACAAGATCATCTGATGAAAGTTTATGACATGACAAACAGTCAAGAAGTCTTTCAGGCTTCTGAGCTAAAATGTGCAATATGTAAAATCTAGAGCTAGGTCACTTGAACCCACGGCATAAGTGTTGTCGAGTCCTGACAGGTGAGTTTAAACGAGATGAACGCGTTGGTGCTGGTAACGCATTGACGTGCATTGCATGAAGATGTCAAAATAAAGGCATCTCTTTAATAACAATTTTTTTTATATGTTGCATCGATGCAGTGTATCCTTAGTCATTTGTTCGATGCATCTTTCATAGTGATGTATTGTTCCAGACCTTTGTTTAGGTATAACAAAGAAAAACTAAAAGGTTTACAAGACCACCCCTGGTTAGGCATCACTCCACTAAAGTCCCAACCAGACTGTTTGATTCATTTTAAGTTGTACTTTTGGTTGCAACTAAACTTTTATGGCAAGATTCTGAGGTTTCTTAAGGAGACTGAAGTAAAATGCACTGCTAGGACCAAAATACCATAAAGAAATTTCTAGAAAGTGAGCAAATTGCATCAGCCACAGCTGGTAAACAGTGGTCTAGTACTGACTCAACACCATTACTGAAGAACAGATGTAATCAGCAAAGCTTAACAGACCTTCATTGAATTACTATCTTTTAAACTAAGCAAGAGTTTCAAGAACGTCAAAAAGAGAGGCCAGCCATGAGATCTAATACACCTTCAACGCAAAATCTAATCCCGCCAGCTAATGGGACAAAAGAAAGCCGGATTTGGCCCTCTCTTTTCTCATAATTTAACCCCTCACAGAATATGATAAAGAGGCCTGGAGCAGCTGCAGACTGACCAGTCCCCAAGCACACAATTAACAACAAAAGAGCTCTTTTAATGCATTGAGCTAATCAGCAGCCAGCCCACCACTGCAGTCCCCCTGAACCATCTGCAAGACGGCAGACCGTCTCCATGATTGTGAAAAAAAAGGCTGGCACCATACTATCATGTCCTAGGGTCAATGAAGCACATTGCTTAGCAACAGTCAAGCCCCCATGCATGGAAACCAAAGCTTTTGCTTTCAAAGAGCAACTCAATACGAAGTGGACAAGGGAATGTGCTCCAAGATTTGATTACCAAATGGCCTCCGATTGTTCACTGACCACTGTAGGAAAAGAGCATTAAGAGCCACCAAGTATGGACCTTAATTGACCAGCAAGTGATTGACAATCTTCACATTTTTATTGGTCTATAGACTTTTGCCACATTGCATCTTACTATGTGCGACATGAAAGAAAGGCTTATAATCAACTATCCTTAGCCCAAACGGAAAGACAAATTATGAAGTTTGGAGAAGACAATTTGCAATGCCACGATTGATGTGAATAATCTAAAAAGTATTAAGGTTGGAGCTTTTTAAACAAATATATCAAAGAAAAGGAAAAGACAAAGGTGAGTCCCAGTTGAACACAATAACCATAACGCGCGGACACCAGAAGGGGGTTAACTAGGTTTCTGCAAAAATGTATAACACTGACATAGGTTTAAATGGGATGTTCTATCAATGTCACTTTCACATCTTGAGAGAGTGGAGTTCACAACAGGGCTCAACACTTGCCAAGAACAATGTAGGCATCTCCATCATTAAGCTTGCAAAGTAAACTCAACATTAAATCAAAATAAACCCTTTTACTTTATTACTACTTGATAATGGTCTTATTGAATGATTCATCAGTGCACATGGTTCCAATTGTGTGTAAATAACACCACCACCTCTCAGCACTTGCTCACATCACAAATCTCTCTTACTTCAACAACTCTTCTCCAACCAGCTTCAGTCGGGCACATAACAGCCACTTATCACAAATCCAACCAACTTCTAAATGAACAAATTAAGTCATATTTTAAATTTTCACCCCTTAAATACACTGGAAATGTTTTAAATTACAAAAGTACAATGGGTTGCAAATAATGTTTCATGTTGACTTAAGATAATAGCACAGATAAAAACCATTGCAGAAAGGATTAGCCTAGATAATGAAGCTATAAGACAAACATTCAAGCACAATAACTCGCTAAAGATCTCAGTCAAACAACAAACAGATAGCCTTATCCAACATCTGTAGCATATCATGCCCTCATTTAGAGAACTATCTTGGAGCAAACCAAAGATGATTTCAGGAATAAAAACATGGTCTTCTCATTTTTCACAGAACATTTCAATCACACAATGTTAAAATCAAACCCAAGTTCACTCATGGGTATGACAAAGCGGTTTGTGGAGAATGGCGAAGAAACCCTTTACCAAAACAATGAGTTGGGCTATGGTTTTGAGATATTTCAACAATTTAGGACAACAAAGACAGTTTTGTATAGTTAAGCCCTAAAAAGTTACAAACAAATGACATCTTACAGTTCCTAGATGTTACAACCTCTGAATAATGTTGGTGGCTCTGGGGAGATATAGTTCATGTCAACGTATGAGTATTTTTGGAAGGAGTATTTCTGTTCCTGACACTTGTTGAGTACACAAGGCATTTGAAACCCTGCTGAAGTCTCTAAGTGGCATCTTAACTTGTTCGACTTCTGTCAAATGCTAATATTATGAGGAACACAACACACTCTGTTCTCTCTTGATTACCCACCACAGTAGTGGTGAATCCGAGGGTGAGATGTGCCGCCTCATATTGTTGTCTTGAGGGTGTCTACACTGGACGCGACAAAGCAAACATTCCAAATGTATTTATAATTTGCGGCAGAAGTTGTGCGAGCACTTGGAATATGGCAGAAATGAACGGGCGACAGTTTACTGTCGGAAAGTGTTGTGCCGCATTCCAGTGAATTCTATTTGCTTTTGTTGCTTCATGTTGTGCTGCTCGCGTCTACTTTAGACACATTGTTTTGGTGCTTGTGACGCTTGAAGTAGATTCCTCGTCTGCTTTACGTTTACCTGTCACTGGCAGTTCTTTCACAAACTTAGCCATGTTAGCGCAGAACCATGCATTATTGATTTATATTTTTACAAGGCTCCCTGCAATACTCAATTCTGATTCTTCAATCGCACCACCTAGCGTTCTGCTATCCCACAACAACAACTGCCAACTTGAGGTAGCTAATAAAAGTGTCAAATTAATATTGTGTTCAACTATTAATAGCCACATAATAAGCGGGACTATTTCACAGTGGGGTCTTGTATCACCCTGAAGACGTTTTATTTGCACAGTTGGCTGACTGTACACTATCCATTAAGCCTTGCCGTGCCCCCTTGTTTTTGGGAACCACTGCGAAAATAAATCAGTCATAGAAAATTTTATTTTGGGAGAACTATAAACAATCATTACTATGCCTCATTTATGAAACAAACATACAACCTTTTCCACACAAAACTTGGCATTTATCAATATGGATGTGAGCGGTGGCTACGATCAAATCTCATGTCAGGTCTCAGCTTGTATGCAAGTTATTTTGTTAGCGTGAACTTGTGTGCAGCAAAGTAAATCTGGTGGAAAACTGTAATGAGAGCATTTTGATCATTTTGATTATTTTCCTGACCGAGTACGACAACCCAAGCTCATTAATTGATCATTATTAACTGTTAAACGACTAGAATAGATAGTCAAGCTAAAATTAAATTAGAATAGATGAGTGTCTGTGACCCATTCAAAATACCAATGTTTTTTTTTCCCTTAAGGGTTTAGCTTTACATGCGCAAAAAGCAGCATAGACGGTGATTCACATATCGTCACATCTCGCACATGGAGCGTTTCTGTGAAATAAAATTAACTATTTCACTTAATTATTAGATTAACAAAAGACAAAAAAAAATTGTGCAACAAGAAGTGTAAGGTATTTGACACTCTAATGCATTGTATGTGTTTTCTTTATTTTATTAAAACCAACTGATCGCATGCACTCTCAAAACATTTCAGTTCTAGCATTGCTAATATGACATTTCAGTCATTAATTATCAAACTAAAATGCAGTCAACCAATCATAAAAGTTACACTTCTCCATTTAAATGGTCTGCTGTAAAATCAGTGTCCAGCACCAAAACAAAAACATTTGTGCGTGTGAAGAATGATGTTTTACATGATATTGGATTTTTGCCGAATGAGAGTGGCAACTTTGGCGAGCACAATGCCATTTCAGTTTCGCTTTAAATATATTAATTTGGGCTTGACGTTTTTTGTTTATAAAGAATGCCACTATAGCCTACATTTTTTTTAATAGTTTAATATAGAATTTGTCTTAAACTCTAAAATAAAAATGTATAGCTATTTATTTTTCATTCTTGTTCTGAATAATGTTATATTTAAAGGATTTGTTGTAGAGAGAGGGAAACTAAAACAGCCTAGGCTATAGGCTTGTGTTTATAATGTTTGAAAATGTTTAGTGTGTTTAATATATAAAGCCTAAATTAATGTAGGCCTAATTGTTTGCAATTACGAGGTTAAAGGGTGTTTTTGAAGTACAAACTATTTATCTTTCATGAGATTGCTTCCTCTTCTTGGCTGGGTTAAGTTTCCATGTCATAATCTCTAGGGGCAATGCTTCGAAAGTGTGAATTTTTAGGGGTTTAATATTTAAATAGATTATTTTCAGCTGCCAAGTTTATCAACGTACAATGATTGTCATGATGGGATTGGTGGAATATGAATGCTCCATGAATCACACGTGAACCCTGTTGTAAGATGATTTCTTTTTCTTTAGAGTAATAATTGAGGCCCACCGTCACTATCAACGATGCATGTTGTGTTGATAAATTGTAACACCCCTAGCCAAAAATCTGCTTTGTACTGAATGAAGAGGTTCCCAAAAAAAGAATGAAAACAAGTTCCCATGGTTGTTCTTAATGGGTAAAAGTTGGTATTTCAAGAAGTTGTGCGACTTTAAACTAACAGAAACTATAAAACAAACAACACCACCACACATTTTCACATTCACAGCTTTTAAGTAGAGCCCATATAGATAAAAAAAAGTTCTGGACGTACCTGGTCTCTCTCATGAGGGAGTAGAGTCACAGGTGGGAGGTCGACAGCAAAGAACCCCAAACTCCTGAAGCATGCTTTTCCTCCCAGTCCACCACTGTTCATCCTGTAGAGCGGACCATCCTTGAGCAGCCGCCCGTTGTTAACCGCCCGCTTAGCAGCTAGCCTCAGCCTCTGCTGAAACCTGGGGTTCGCCACAACATTCACCAGGTCACTCTGGCTTCTAAGGAATCTCTCAATGTTCCTTAGAGATGAGCCAGCCGGGACGCCCAGACCTTCGATAGCCCTCCTAAGGATTTTATTCCAATCCACATGACGCAGATCTCCTGCAGGTATCACAGATCCAACCGAAACCGAGCCAGAGCCTCCCAGCTTGAAGGCCGCAATCCTTCCCGGGTTATCCGGGTCTTTGTACGAAGCGCACCCTTTGCTGGTAACCTTAAGGATGGATCCATCCTTCACAGCGAGCTCCAGCTGCTGGAGTACGACACCCTTGTCTAGTCCGTGTGAGGTTGAGACGGCATGGCAAATCCGCTCCTCAGAAGGCCGCTGCTTCTGCCTTTTGATCTTCTGAATAGCCTCAAGAATCCACTCTGTGTACAGGGGATTGGCCAGTTTCACCATGGTGAAATAAGTTGTTTCATTAAGGTGCGATCCATGAATACATTCCTTTATTTTAAGAGCGAACCATACGCATCAGACAAACAAAAACCAGCCATTAGTACATGCCGGACAGGATATGGAATTGATGTAACTTCCTCAAAAATGAGACTGGCTCATTTCTTTTCCCTTTAGTCAAAAATAAAAAATCCCTTGTAGTTGTAAAATCCACAGTCAGAAGACTAGCTGAAAAATCCTTTTGAGTTACACCTGTGGTTGTGAAGAGAAGAAAAACAGAAAATCCATGTTACTTTGCAAAGAAACAAACTCTCTCCGGAACCACTCCAGAACTAGTTATGGCAAACTTGACCTGGATGTTTAGGCTAACCAACGCTCCTGCTCCTTAAATATCGATTCTTACATATCAAAGTGAAAAACAGAGACAGTTTTCAAAGCACATTCAACTATAACCTCAAAACATCTGACACTAATTTCATAAAAAAGAAAAAAATCCAATATCAACAAATTATTGTTCAATTCCAATTATTTTGGTAGTAGGCTATAGACACATTTGACACATTAGGTGCACACAGGTAAAATCAACAGTCCAAAACCAGAGTAGTACAACCATGAGATTAAAAATGAACACGTTAAATCACATTTTGATTAAATGTGAGCCACTTTATTATAATATAACCGGTACTCAAAATCACACACTCACACACACCTGAAAGCAGCAAGACAGGTCTAGGACGCCCATATACAGTCAAGGAGGCAGCTCATTGTTCTTCACTACAAAACACTAACAATGACTTTTTTGCACTACACTTTTCGTAACTACATTCAGCTACAGGCTAAAACTACAGTATGTCATGGATAACATAACATTGTATTAATCTCATTGGTTGTGTAAAAACCCAAACAGCATTAGCAGAGGAAGAACAGTGCTGCGAGCAGCCAGCAGGTGAAGAATTCCTCCGCTCGCCAGCAGCGGCCGTGTAAACTCAACCACAACTTATCTGCCATAATATTGTTATATAAAAAGCCTCGCACACATACTGAGGGAAACACTTTAATCATTCCTCTGAGACATTAGGCTAGATCCGGTCTAAACAGATCCGAGAAAAGCTACGGTAAATAATTTAACACAACTCGGATAGCCAGCAAAAAAACAAACACACCAAATAACGAGTTTAACTGGGGAGGCATGACAGCACAAACAGTGTTAGTGGATCATATAAAAATAGAACAAACGATGTTATAACAAAGTATTATTGACCAACCGACACTCACTCGTTTTTGGTGTTAAACTCAAACTTAAAAGCGCATAATACAGCGTTGTTTAAGACTTGACACTTATTTAATCTATTTTGTCATCTCGTCCACACTCTTCCAGCTTTGGTCACAAACTACGACTTAGCCATGACATTTCGCATTAAGAGTCTAGCAACAACATCCTCTCAAATTCTGACAGCTAAAAGAAAACACAGAGACACAAACACATACTGACATTCGTACTTTAGCTTGAGTCCTCTGATTAAAGCCGAGATAGTGAACTAAAGTCATGCGATTCTCAGAAGCATTCGGCTTCTTATCTCCAGCATCGGCTTTCTAAACAGCCCCGGAGCTCAAGTCTAGCACGCTAAGCTAAAGCTGGCTAAATTAGGTTATGCTTTATGACTACTTCCGACAGATGACTATCTATAATTTATGATGACAAAGTCAACGCGTCAATTAACCTACGGTCTCGCAAACCTTTTTTTCTGGAAGCTTTAATACGGTGGACAGGTCAGGTGACTTCGCCGCTATGCCCGGTCGCGTTACTAAACAGACGCCATTTTGTTACAATGTTGTAGTTTACATGAATCCGACATGACACTGATTACAACCCAATGGAGTCTCATTAAACCTTACCTTCACAAAGACTGTCCCGCCCAAGAAACTTTAATATTGGTTAGAAAGGGCAAATACTTATCCCTGGTTTGATAATCAAAGTGTCAATCACAAGGAAACGGTTCGGCCTCTCGAGGAATCAGTTGGCTTCATAATCTGTCAATAATCACTTGACCCGCCTCTTAAAGGGATAGTTCACCACAACTAAACATTTGGTCATCATTTACTCACTCGCAGGTTTATTCAAGCCAGCATGACTTACTTTCTTCCGTGGAGCACAAAATGAGATATTAGGCAAAATGTGAGAAAATTATAGGCTCGGCCATTATTAACTTTACATTTTTGTTTGTTTGTTTTTAACCTACACATGAATATTAACTAATGGCCGTCATTTTACATATCTCATATTAAGTCATACGGGACTATTATAACACGAGTGCTTGTAGATGATGACAGTATTTTCATTTTTTTTTTTTTGTTTTTGATAAAACTATCTCTTTAATGTGGCAACTGATCTCTATTCCGCATTGCTTATTTCCGATTCCAGCTATTAAATAAGAATTAGAAGAACACAGCGGGAATATTTTATCATCATGTAATCTAATAAGTTTAAAACTACTTGATGGCTCTTTAATGTAAGATCACCCGAAACTCGGTCTACACCTTTAAGAAGGCTCCCCCTTATGAGCATCGCACTACACTGCAATATGAGCAGATCGACCTAGTCACACTTTTTGGAGAATAATGTAATGGTGAATAATTAGTCCAAGTTATCCTTGGCATTCCCAGTACTGTGTGCACTGTAATATAATATAATATTTCGTTTGCACTTGGAAGGCATGGAAGGCTATGAATATCGAGCGCGCGTTCCCTCACGAAGGTATTGCACATAAATAGGCAACATTTATAAATCCTGCGAATGTCTGGCGATGATGGCAAATCATTCCCGTTATTCTAAAACACACACAAAAATGCAATGACGACTACAAGTCGTATACTCCCGAATGTCTAAAACATGCAAAATGCACTCATATTTCAAGATCAAGCAACAGAGAACAGATAGCATCTGGAAAATTCCATTTATGCGGGTCAAGCCATAGCTTGCGATAGTTGCGCGGTTCGTGTAACCCAATAACCTTAATAGCCCGAATTAATTTCTCCGCTCGCGTCAAGTTACATCACTCACGACAACTTAAACTTGAACGATTAAAACATGCCACCGATAACAAGCCACTCAAGACACCGCCGAGATAAATGCCCGACAACGCTGGCAAAGCGAACATTTACCTTTAAGTTCCTCGCGCGATCTCTCCACACTCCTCGTTTAAGCAATAAAAACACGCTTATTCGCGAAGCTGATGATATATGCACAAAGTAGCCTGATAAATCCAAAGGGGTCCTGTTTGATTCGGAAGATGAACGCACGCGTAGGCAGAGGGAACCTGATAACAACTAATTGAAAGGTTAATCTACATAGGAGTCTGTGACAAAGTAGTACCCTCCCCTTTCGGCACTCCATCAGCCACAGAGGAGGACTAACTCGCTGTAACCGCTATGTGACATCACATCGCTCATTGGGAAACAATGTACATTGTTTCAGACTACATGGCATGGGTGGGAAAAGAGAAGACATAATGTGCCCCGTCTGTGAAGAGGAAAAGGAAACTTTTAATATCACTTATTGGGATATGATTGTATGCATACAAAATCGTGTGCAATTATGCTAGATTTTATAAATGCTCAAACTAAATGGCACGGGTGAGAAACCCCCAAAAATAAACAAACAAGATGCTGTATGATGTGCCATGTTTTTGAAAAGGAAGATGAAACTTTTAATATCACCCATGCATACACCACAACACATACCAATATCATATTAATACATGCACATATGCATAATTATAAAAACGGTTCACACTGTTTAATTATAGGTATACGAGAAGGTGTTGCACACTTAATTGATGTTTGTTTGCAATGTAAATACCAGCTTCAAATAAATACAGGGAAATTTCCTTCACCACAACTGGAATCACATAATAGGAGTAAACCATTTTAGATATACCCCACGGCCACGAGAGTTTACAAATGCACCTGAAAGCCTGTGGGGTTGCCCTGCTGATGAAATTTTGGTGTAGCGTAGGACAGTCTGAACCATGGACATGTTACTTTTTACAGTGCCTGAAAGGAAAACAAATTGCACACAAAACAAAACTTGAGCCCTGCAGGATGTGCTTACAGTTTGGCAAAAGCCTACATATTGGCTTCCAGCAAAGCCTGATCAAGGTGATCCGACACTAAAGGGTTGTCTTTTTTGTTTGGGAAACCTGATTTACACAACAGCATGAGCTTCTTACAGCCGCTGGTCTGGGTGTGACATACCAAACATTATATATTGTAATTATAGAAGTACACTACACTGCCTTTTTTAGTTTTATTTGACCTGTTACAACAATGTTATTTAAAGTCACAGCTAACCATTATTCGTTTTCCTTAAACATTATACTGTGATAACCAGCATTGTTTTTAGCCCAAGACCCTGTTTTTGTGTGTGGCTATCACAAGTCAGTGTTACTTATTTGTATGCCAAAAGCGAAGGTACATTTGTTTACGGTTTGCACAGATACGTTGGAATTATTCATGTTTGCATATTTCAACCACTGGCACATTCATATTCACATGCAGACAGAGGCAGGATAAGTGCTTATCACAAGGGTATAACAACAGTAGGGTAAATAGATTAGCTCAAACTGATGACCTTCCAGATACTGGTTTTACTTTCAAACTACACTGAATGTTCCAACTAAGCAAACACAATGATTTTTCATTACATTGCTACTGTATCTAGATGGTTTTCTTCTTTTAAATAATATAAATATAACAATATTTGCTATTACAGTGGACCAAACCAAACCAAATAGCTTTAAGCATATTTCGCATCAATCATTATGAAATGAATAAACTTTAAATGAGGTCACAGTTGCTGGTCATATTCATTGTCCTTAATAAACTGTACCTGTTGCTTTCAAATTGAAATGATTATTTGACCAGCTCTATAGCAAGTCGTATATTAAAAACAATTTGCTACAGGGCACTTAATGTGTATGTATCTATTTACATTGTATTTATATATTATATGTTTCTGTCATGGGATCATTTTATGGATTTAATTTTTGATTACATTTATGAATTTAACAGCTTGAAAACATACTTTACCACTAGAATGTTTTAAATAACTAATTAAAAGTATTATGAAATTATTTAAGATAAAGTTCCTTTTCGTTAGCCTCATAGCATAATTGTTAAGTCATATTCCTATCTCTTTGGAAAACAAGAAAAACACAAAATGACTTATGCAAAATGTCAATTATGCTATATATGCGATATATAGAAACTTTTTTAAATGTTAGTCAAGAATCCTAGGGCTCTATATAGAACCCAATATAATTAAAAAAAATTCCAAAAAGTGTAATTACTGTATATACATCGATAATTACACTGTTGACTACATCTTCCTCGCAAGTCACTCATTTTTATTTATATAATTCAACCCTAAAACTTGCTGATTCCACTAAACCTTTCACTAACCATAACCATATCCCATTTCAATAGCAGCAAAAGTATATGCCAAACAATTCCAAACAATTATTTGTATTATAAGTATTGTAAGTACAATTTCTAGATCAGAAACCCAACTAAAAGTGTTGACTTCTCTCAACTTCCATAATGTCATCTACAGTAACTGAAATTTTCTCCAACAGCAAAACACCTGTGAATCAAATTACTTTTTATAAACCTCAAAGGCAACTTTCGCAGGTCTTAAAAACACCCAGCATCATTGTAAAACACACAGCGGGAGGATTAGAGTAGTGAAAAAAAAAAAAAAAACACATCACCCACAAGCGTGACTGTGTGTGAGCTGAAAATGTAAAATAGTGCTCAAGGACTTTGTCCTTTGCTGTCATTAAGGATTGCGCATGGACTCACGGGTTGTTTAAAACCATGTGCTCGGTGATGCCAGGGTGCAAAAACGTGTTTGTCAATGACAGAACCTGAATCCGCTATGATTGCGGTCGCACACGGGGACAAAGGGGCAGCTGTACCTTGAGTCTAATGATGCTCACAAATAGCTGCTCCTCATTTCATATCACAGAGATGAACCTTGCAGACCTGCCACTGTCATCAAGGGGACAGGAAGAAGCTGCAGGCTTTCTAACCATCCAATAAAACACAGAGGTAAGATGCCGAGAGAGTAAAATAGGCCAAAAGTTGAGTCCTGTGCTGAATTAGGAACCGATCCTAGCATACTACTCTTACTATTCCAGCCATGGAACGATATGGTCAAAACAGTAAGAGTAGTATATAATCATATTTCAAGCAACAAAACATCTAGTCTACGTGACTAATTATAAGGTTAGGAAAAGAATAAAAGTGACAGCAGTGAAAGAGCCTCTTTTATTTTTATTTGGCAGAGGTTGTGCTCACAAAACAACAGATTTCTTTGTATATGACACATTTGAGTGTGCTTTTCACAATTACATTTGGTTTACAACAGCAGGACTAGCCAACACATTTCCTTTGAGACAAAATAAGCTTTTGATTTCAATAAAGTTCAAATGATTCGTCTGATTTTTATCATTTATATTTGAAATATCAGCTTCGGTTGTTACAGCAGTATGGTACTACCATGTCATAAAGGCAATTTTGTTAGTAAATGCCACAAAGATGATGAAAAGATGCTGGTTATGATCACCACTCCTAACTTCATCACTAGTTTTTAATGTGAAATATGTCTCTGTGACTGAATTAGGCCATGAGACAAAGAAAACAGGCACGTGAACAAGAGAGGAAAGAGGAATTGAAGATAAAAAGTCAATTTAAAAAAGGCATTAATCCTATAAAACACTTGGGTGGCCATATCTTCCGGTCTCTCAGCGGCCCATCAGTGGAAGTCGGGCTTTTCTGGGAATGTGCAGCCCGCGCGGCGAATAATGACGTTCAGCAGCGTAGTGTCCAGCACGGATGCACTGCTCAAAGGTCTTATCCTGTACCAGCTGAGACAGGAAACCTGCACACACATGCAGCCAGACAATGAAAAAAATAGGACACAAATCAGATCCGGACGCAAGAGAGTAGACAGATTTAATCCTAATCGAAAGCGTGCACAAACATATGCTTAATGAACGCACACATGAACACACATCCGAGCGCGTAAAGCACACACAAACATATGCCGGTAATTGTTAGCTTAGAAAAACGTCAGTTGGATCTGGATTTTGTTGCATGTACTTTCTTTTTAAAAATGAAGGAAATCAGGCTTAAGGGGGAAAGGTGATGCAAAAGCCCCCCTTTAGTGATGTGCGATACAGAAATCCTCAAGCTGCCCTCGGGCTCTGAACCCTCCCACCTAGATCTCTACTCTCTGCAGCAGCGCATTGAAAAACAGCTGGCAAATTCATTTTCCAACGTGGCAGAGAGCTGGCCTCCAACCTCTTGTTGGAACGGATAGAGGAGTTAAAAAAATCAATACGACGTTTGAGCAAACACGCTCACAGCTCTATTAGTCGCAAAGGTTGTCCTGGAACAGCTACAGGAAGACATGTTAGCAAATCAGAGTCTTGGCCTTTGAGAAGCACAGGGCCACGTAAGAGGCGTCGATATGAAGATAAATTACGCGGACCCGAAAGACCCTCGCAAACAGCTTGATCAACATCGATATTTCTGTTTTTCATGGGGAGCCAAACAGAGTCGTGCTTTACGCGTTTGATGGATGACTTCACAGTTTAGATCGGAGTAGACACGCAGCGGCTATCTGAACGCGCACTTATTAGCAAAACACGCAGATTAATGATAACGACTGTGGGTAGTCTGGAAACTCCACTAATCCATCATGAAAGTCATCTATTTCCCCTTAAGTGTGTTATCTTAGGTTAAATAGTACATAGGCGGCTTCATGCGTCTAAACTAAGCCAAATGAAATTAAGTATATTTTACTATAGATCTACAAATTGTCATTCCAGAGCAGCTGCACAGGAAATAAATAAGCATTGCATGTCAGAGCTCTTGCATCACGGTCCAGTTTCCCAGAGGTTACAGATCAGACCTAATCCTGGATTAAATTGTCCTGTCAATAGTGATTTTCCATCAAACATACTTTCGTCTAGGACTATTCTGAGTCTTGGACACCTGTTTCAACAATCCATTTGTTTGCTGACTGGAATTTTTTTCTTCTGTGATTTATGCATTAATTATTGGGTTTATATAATACTAATATTAATGATGAAGTATTTAATTACTATTTTGTTTTTTTAAACATACTTTTGTCTAGGTCAAGTCTTAAACACCCGTTTCAACAATTCAATCCATTTGTGTGATGAACACAAAAGAAAAGACAGAACATTTGAAAAATGTCTCAGTGATTTTTCATTCATAGTTAAAGGGTCAAAACGTTGTTTTGGACACCACTGACTTTCATTTTACAGAGATAAAATATCTAAAATCATTAGCATCACCAGTTCTACAGAAAAAAGGAACGGCATACATGTTGGTAACGACATGAGGGTGGAATAAATGACAACAGAATTTTAATTTTTGCGTGAACTACCGGTTTAAAGTATATCTTTATGGTTTAGTAGCACAGTACCTCCAACAAAGGCATCTCCAGCACCGTTGGTGTCCACTATCTCGCTCTGGTCTATCTCCAGCACAGGGAATGTCTCCACCTTGTCACCTGTGGAAAAGTATAAGCTTAATTGTTAAACTATTGTTGAGCTGAAAAATTTGCTTCTTTCACAGATCGGCTGTTCGGCATACGTGGAAGACTTTCTGCTGTCAAAAATGGTCATTTCTTTCGTGAAAAAAAAAATACTTCATTCACCTATAGAAACTCAAAGTGTTTTCATTTGACAGTAATGCCAAGCATAGACTTAAATCGGCAAAAATAAAAGCCAGTCACTGTTTTGTCAGCTCGTACACCTTATTTCTCTTTTCACAAACAAACCTAGTTAGCATGATGCTAATCATCTGTAAGAAAGCAGAGGCAGAAACAAAGTTAGTACTGTGGGAAGATGGAGAAGTTCCCACAAGACATGCAGAAAGAAATAGAGGGATGTGCCATTTTCACTTGATGAGCTATAAGAGCTCTGCTTGGGCCTTGAACTCAAGAAGAGGCAATTATATAATTTGGTGGTTCTTCAGCATGACAATTCTTGTGCAGAAATGGATCAGCGCTCTAAAATAGCATTTGAAAGACAGTGTCTGTCTATTTTCTGCATTCACTTTGAATAATCTGTCTCCTTTCAGACTAAAATAATGTATTAACTGTCCCGCTGTTCCCTCTCGAATGCCTTCTGCAATATGCTTGTGTTTTATTCATGGCATTAGCCTCCATTAGGGTTGAATGAGACTGATATAACTTTGCTTTACAGTAAGAAGAGCACTTCTGAGACCCAATATTAGATTCTTGAGGACGTTCAGAAAATTCCACATGTGGCAAGATTGGCAACTCACTCCAGCACCACGATTTACCATTTGAAACTAAGCTACTCCTGCCTTCAAGAGCATCTGGTTAGTTCCCTACTCCAGAGTTAGGAAGTCACTATTATGACATGTCACACATTCAAGTCAGACAAAAATGTGGAAGTAGTCAAAACAAAAACAATGGATGTTAAAATTGCTGTCACTTCTGTTATACCATTTGACAAGCATACTCCAGGATACTACATCACTTTTACACAACATTATTTATACATTAATTATTGGGTTGATTAATCTAATGGAATATAAGGCTTGTGTTCTAGAGACACTAAACATTTAGAATAATGATTGAATTTGCATGAAAATAATAATATGTATAAAAATACTGAATAATAATGGGTAATTGATAAATCACCACAAAATAAACGAGTAGATCCACAAAATTTCATTAGAATTATTACAAAAATTACTAATTGTTATAATTACAAATATATAAATACAATTTTACTATTGATTGGGATTTATTAAATGTATTAATTAGTGATTTATTAAATAAACATTATTGTTCAAAAACCTGAGGCAATCAGTGAAGGGCGGGTCTTCAAGGGATAGTTCACCCTCATGTAGTTCCAAAATGTAAGATTTTCATTCATCTTTTGAAACACAAATGAAGATATTGAAAGTCCAAGCAACTACCCCGTTGTCACTTTGAAAAGTTAAAAAAGAGATTGTAAAACTAATCCATGAATTGAGCAGTTTAGATCAAAATTTATGAAGAAACTCAATTCCTTTATATGATGAACAGATCAAATTTAGGCTTTTATTCACATATAAATATTGATCAGCGAACATAAACAGAAGCTCAACCAAACCTCCTTGACACCCCATTAGTTCTAGCTTGAAGCTCAAACACATGAGAATGAACCTTGTTGATTCTCGCACGTCAAACAAGCATGCTTGAGCTTCAGTTTACCATAGCTGATGAGTGCGTTGATGAATGTTTGTGTGAATAAAAGCCTAAATTCAATCTGTTTATCATATAAAGCGATCATGTTTCTTCAGAAATTTTGGACTAAACCGCTCAATTCATATGGATTAGTTCATTAACTTTTTTAGGTGTAAAGTGGACTAATAATGACTGTCAACATTAAAATATTTCCATTTGTGTTTTGAACATGAACGGAAGTCTTACGGGTTTGGAACGACATGAGGATAAGTAAATGATGAGAGAATTTTGGGGTGAACTAACTCTAAGTTTTACAGATGTGACAGCATATTGTTATTGAAAAGGGGTAACGCTTCCTTTTACAGTCCAGTTACCCATGTAAATACTATGTACTTATTGTAGTAACTACAATTACTGGGTAATAACAAGTACTAACCCTGAACCTACCCCTAAACCTACCCCTGTTCCATGTACTTACCTTATATTAGTCAGTACTTTCTAGGCAAGTACACTGTAAGTACACTGTAAGTACTATACTGTAAAAGGAAGCGTTACCGAAAAAGGCAAATATGAATGAATAAATAAATGAATGAATGGAGGCATTTATATAGCGCTTTCATATATACGTGAACACCCAAAGTGCTTTACAATCATATCAGGGAATCTCTCCTCAACCACCACCAGTATGCGGCATCCAACGGGATGATTGTAATCTCCGGTAATGCAAGTTACGACGAGCTGCACAAACGTGCTGGATTCGCCGTGTTTGGATACCGATGTAGGTTTGCAAATCCATGAGCATAAATAGTAATGCAACGACCGGCATTGTTGATGGAAGGCTTGTTCGAGATGCATCGGAGCACCGTGGACTGATCAGAGCTGCCGGAGTGTTTGGAGAGCATAGTGTTACGACTCCTGCTTTTGGAACGCCTCGCAGTTTCGAAGATTCGCAGAGCCGATCCATCTCGAACAAGCCAGGTGTGTTTGTGCATGCCGCGCTAGCGTTGCTGGGCAACATGAGATGTATACAGTGACGTAAGATCTGTGATGGCTCTCTAGCCTGTGGAAAGACAAACCGGTTCTTTGAAAGCTCGTCAGTCGAACCTACTCCGAACCGTCACTAGCTCTAGGCTAGCTCTGAACCAGCACCTGGTTCTTGTTGAGGGAAAGGGGTAAGAGAGTCAGGACCTCGGTTTTACATCTCATCCGAAGGACAAATAGAACTGAGGTTGAACAAACTTCAGGTCAATGAACCAATTAAATTATTCAGTAAAATTAACTGCAGAGTTGTCTTCCATCTTTGATGTTAACATGTCAACTTTGTCTACATTACTCTGGTGTCATGAAAGCTCAGAGCATCTCTTGGATAAATATGACTTTGTGGTCAATCTTGTGCATGCAACTTAAAATTACAATATTTCAAACTCCACATGAAGGCCACATGAAACCTCACATTTCCTGACACCAACAAGAGGACCCAAGGAGAAAGAGCTGAAAAACAAAAGCCAGTCTTGGCTAGCCCTTGCGATGATGTTTTTTTAGCCCATAATCTGCAACATGCAACAACAGACAGCTTTAAAGTATACATCTGCAAACTGTAGTCAGTAAGTGTCAAAGACCATCACTTTATGTGGAGAACTACACAAGAAAGCATCAGACACAGACAGTAAACAACAGAGAATGTGAGCAAAGGCTTTCAACTGACGCAACAATGAGCACTCAAGACACGTCTGCTGCGTGCGAGCGTTTTTTCCAATACGAGTCAGCCCGATTGTGTCTTTGATAATTAATTACACAAAAAGCAGATCCTTTTAGAATCAGCTAATTAGCAGCAAAATGACTTTGCTTAATTAATGCAGGCAATGAAGCATGCTTGCCCGCCTTCCTCTTGAAATGATTAACTAGAGGATCTACCGTGTGAATTAAGTTAACAGAAACTCATGATCTATCTATTATTTTGCAATTAAAGATTACAATATTTACATTGCCATTATAGCATGCTTTCTCGTGCATCCAGAGAAAGAGGAAGCGAGTGCACATAGTCAAAATCTGCAGTTTTGTTTGAACGGACAAATGACTGAAGAAAAAAATGACCAAACGCAAATGAATATGTTCAAAATGAAACTGTATGTGGTTCCTTCCTTCCTGTACACAGGCTGACCTGATTCTACTTCCTTTTATGACTCAGAAACAGCACAGCCTGAGAGTGAGAAAATAAAATGGCATTAACTGTTCCTTCCTTTGATACCCATGACTGAACTGAAGAGGCTCTAGACAATAATGGACATCAAACTGACGATTAGGGTTTGTATGAAGCAATGACACTTCTATTCAGATTTGTGAGCACAATGCAATTCAGCATGGTGAGAATGTAGGTACTAGCACAGGCTAACCCTTCTGCCCTTTGATGACAGGTCACGCATCAGAGGCATGCTGGGATATGTCCAAACATCCCAGCCGTGGTGAGTCATCTGGAAAAAAAAATTACGAGATTCTTGGAAGTACATGGTACAACATTAGGTCACACCCAGGGGTCAGAGTCCACAATAAAAAAAATATGCTAAAAAACGTATTAGTTAGAACACAAGAGCATGCTGCCTATTAAATACATGTAAATTGCGGCACAGAACAAATGTCAATACAATAAAACCATGGTGTGTAAAACAGATTTAAACTTGATTTAAGGATCAGTTTTAAGGTTCAAAGGGAGGACCGTGAGCTGTAAGAGTTCGAGAAACACACACCGCCAGTCTTCCATCTTGGTAAACAAGGCTGAACTTGCATATGTGCTAGTCCCCTTGCATTGATGTTTAATGGTGCATGTTGCTCTAGGTGGTTCCCATAACCTCACTTTGTTTCCTACAAGCTGCATCAATTGATATGATAATGGGGAGGACGTGTGAAATGAGAGAGGCTGCACTGGAGGACAAGGCGCCCAACCACTTGGATGCCAAATGGTGTCCAGGAGCCTCTTCAGCTCTCAATGGGGACAATACCAAGAGTTTCAAGGAATGAAGGCAAGAGGCAGATGCTTAGAAAAAAGAAAGATTCGCACTACTAATTGGTCCAATAGGATGTTTTGATTACTGTCCTTGTGTGTGATCGTTAACCAACATGCTCAGCAAAATAATATAATATTTGAGTATTGTCTTCCAGCCAAAACTCATGAGATGGGGTGGGAATCCAGTTTTTTTAACCGGTTCCATTAATGCTTCTATAGTGGTTTGGGAATGCAATTCCACTGCCAAACTTAGCCATTTATTTGGGGATTACTCTAAACTGGGAACACAGTATGTTTATGATTTACTAAAAAGAATCAGTTCAAAAGTGTCATTCAAACGGGAATCAATGTTTGCGCTGTAGATTTAGTAGCGGTATAGAGGCGCCCCCTAACTGTAGTGCAGGAAACGCATCTGCATGGGCAGAAGAATACATGTGAGAAAACCGTTAACAGAACTGAACATCATTTGGTTCCCTTTTTTTTTAAATGACCTGAATAACCTGATGAACAACCCAATTCTTAAGTGTAAAATATAAAGCAAAACAGAAAGAGGGTAGGACAAGTATGCTGAAAAAGGGAAATTAAATCATTTAAAGAATAAACATTTAATAAGAATCATTTCTGAATTAAGGTTTTACAAGAAGTTCTGGTCCAACATGAATGAGGACAATTTATATAAGCACGCAAGAGCAAACTAGGGCAAATAAAAACAGAGAAATGAAATTCCTAAATCACTGCTCTCATTCCCCCCAAAACCATCCTTGATGGACATCTCCTTCCATTTCATCAAACCGGAGAGAACACATCACATCTTTATTCAAAACATATTATTGAACTTGGCTTTCAACATGCTGCTTTGGTTAGTCTGAGAACGTTCCAGGACCAATTTCATGTTAATGTATAACACAAAAGAGGCCATTGGCAGGGCTCTTTAATAGGCATGGCAATTAAAACTTTGCTGCCAAAACCTGTCTTTGTTGTTACTGGCTTGTGGTCGTCCCTGTAAACACAGTCTCTGGGCAGTTCACAGGGAGTTCCATCGCTTTTGTGGTTTTGCCATTCTTCGTTTTACATGTTCATGCAGAAAGTGAAAATACTTTCCTCTGCGTGACTATCCAGGGAGCGGAAAAAAAGGGCAACAAAGTTACACCTCCCGAGCTGTGAGGTTATATTAATAGCTCTTGTACAGCTGTTTCTTTTTGGTGCTGTGACACTTGTGTGCTCAGATCAGAAGTGAGATGTTGCTTTCAGGGTTTTGTATACTTTTGGCACAGGCTTCTCAGGAGGAACAGGAAACCGCAGCTCTGATCGCAAAGGCACTCCAGGAACAAGCATCGCTGTAAACATGTATCGGACTGGCTCAAAATAAAACAGGCTTATGAAGACAAAACATGCATGCGTGACTATTTATAGAGCCCAAGCGTCAGAAAAAAAGCCATCATAACATTTACAGCACTGTGGAGTTACGGCAATTATGTGCAATAAATTCTCTTGTTATCACTAGTTATGTGCGGCGTAATATGATTATGCTCGTAATGTGGCAAGCCAAAAGCATGAATGCCTCGGGTCATGTGATAATTACTCTTTTACTGTATCTCAGGCATTGTCGTTTCCAATATATCATTGCGACTTTCAAAAAGCGATTGTCTCCATACCTGAGCTACTGAATGACAAGCTATTCACTACACAATGAGACATGACACAAAACCAATGAGCGGGAGAGAGACTCAAGGCCTTCAGACAGCTGTGGAATGGTGAGAGATTATTTCTCTCAAATCCACTTCCTCATCGGCTCCAGAGCCAAACAAAAGCTCAGAGGAGTAAACAAGGATGGCCCTCCTCCTGGCAAACACACTGAGGAAACAGCCCTCACTTGCCTTCTTTTCTCTGATCCACTATCTCCACACTGGGGCTGGTCAGAGAAACATAAGCGTGACAAACACATTTAACCGCTAATAAAGGGCAACCACCATGCCGAGAGTGGCAGGAGATAACCAGCACAAATAATCAGAGGAGTCTGGGACGGAGAGAGCTTTAAGAGGCAGTTTTGCCCTTTTCAAAGCGAGACATTGATCAGATCCCCTCGCCTCTGAGCCATGCTAATTAGCTGAAGTCGAGTGGTGATGATGTCACGATCGATTTGGCGGACGTGCGGAGGTCTTCATGAGTGAGATACTGAAATGCAATGCATATGCTCAAAATTTCCAATCTATGAAGTAAATATAAAGTTCATTGTCACAATTGTGAAATATAAAGGCACAATTCTATAAAATAAATACGCAACTGTGATATATTAAGTCGCAATTACGAGATGTATAGCCACATTTATGAAAAATAGTTTCAACTGACATTTGTAATTGTGAAGTCTAAGAAAACAATACATTTGCTATTGTGAGATATTAAATTTAAACGTACAGTATGTAATTTTTGGCCACCAGAGGTCACTCATTTAAAATAATAACAAAAGACGTACTTTGATGACGTCGGGAAATAGCGTGGGCTCATTGGTGGTGGTGTCGCTGTCAATGACAACCAGCTCAGCTCATGACATCATCGTTTCACAAAATATACGGATATATGGCATCTCTCTGTAGATTTAGCTTGTCACCGGATTATAAGGCGCATAAGATACTGCAGTCAAACGTTTGACTGGGTTTGCGTTATGCATCCACTAGATGTGCTAAAGGCGTGGTGCCGGAGGTGAGGCGTTTATTTAGTAAGTGTGAGCGCACTGGGACGGGCATAACTTACATTCGCAGCCTGATTCATATGAGTATTCAATGTGCACGGCTTGCTGACAGCAACAGCTGGCTGTTTTGAATGAGACGACCCAGTTGCAGTGAACGGGGAGCGCTTTATAAACATTCTGTGACGTGCGAGCAGCGCCGGGGACAGTGTCTCTGTTAAGAGTGAGCGCTCGTGAGACACATATAACCTGATTTATACGAGGTTGAACTGGCCATGTGACAAAGCGAGCATAAGATGGACATCGAGCGTCGAGTTCGCGGGCGAATTTAATTCAACACGGAGCGTTGTTAACCAATTGTTCCATATATAAGGCGCTCCGGATTATAAGGCGCACTGTCGTTTTTTGAGAAGATTAAAGTACGCCTTATAGTGCGGAAAATACGTAATTCTTTTTTTTTCTTCATCGTTTTCTTTGCTTTTTTGGCAGTAGTCCAGTGTTCCCCTTTGTGTTTGGCAGTTTTGCCGGATTCCGCAGGAAGTTAGAGAAAATAGAGGAGTCAAAGGTTATATGACGCTGTAGACGGCGATGAAACGGAAATAAAGAAACGTCCCATGTCTTCGAATTAAACTATAAATTTCTCCGTATTTGAAAGTTGGTGGAAACTGTCGGGATAATGCAAGTACTACTCTAATAATATATAATCTAATAGAAATATATAACATAGATACAGTTATTTTTGCTATTTTTAAAGCAGAAAAAATACATCTTGTGCCTTTAACGCAAAAAACAATAAATAGAGATGAAAAAATAATATTAATGTTGAGATGTAAAGTTACAGTTGAGACATGAAATTGAAATTGTGAGATATGAAAGTGCAACAGAGATATAATATGATAAAGTTGCAGTTGTGAGATATTTAACTATAAACATAGATAATATTACATCAGTCACAACTATGACAAAGCCACCAAATTCTAGTCACATTGTGAGACGTCATTAACGAAAAACAAAGCAATAGTGAGCAATAGTCTCAATGAAAAATAATATTCCAGTTGTGAGATATAAAGTCACAACTGAGATATGAAATCCTGTTAGTGAGAATTAATCACACAATTAAGCTACCTTTTAATATTTCTACTCTGATCTGGAGTAAACAACCAAACAACGGTGTCTAAACAGGCCACATTGTGTCATTAAAGGCATTACAGGGGCCGTTTATGTAATCAGTCAATGCTACGTCTCTGAACTCTAAGTGTTCTTTTGCTTTTTAAGCCCATCAAAACAAGCAGCCACTAACTGTTTACAGCGTTTCTGTTTTAGCTTCAGCTGCGTTGAAGGTGCATTGCATTAATGAGACATAAACAAGAACTGCAAACTTTCTAGAATAATAGCCCTAACATAACACATGAAAAATGTGAAGGAGAGCATAAACACACAATCACACACATTCACTCATTCTCTCACACACACGAAGAGTGTGTGCGTTTATGAGTGGATAATGACCTATGCTAAGGGCTCATGGAGATGGAGGAAAATAGACTGAAACGAAAAGGCTCCTCTGGGGAGTTCATTATGTGCAGGTAAATCTGACAGCGCATTAGACACATTTCTCCCGAAGAAGTTTCAAGACGAGCAGCACCTCTCCGGGAGCAGGAATGAAAATGTAACTCTTTAGTAGGATGACAAAAACAAAACGGATTACATGGAGAAACTTCAGAATTATAAAGTCAATGAACTGGAAATAGCAAAAGATCATTTCTTTCAAAATGCGACATAAATCCGAGTGAAATTGATTATTGAAGAAAAAAAAAAGAACGGCAACTTGGTTCAATCCATGAGTTGTTGATTGGATGGAGCCAGATCAAAATGTATGCTTACAGTCGATTGAAAGAAAGTTCTGGTTTAAAGGGATACTCCACTTTTTTTTGGAAATAGGCTCATTTTACTACTCCTCCAGAGTTAAACAGTTGAGTTTTACCGTTTTCGAATCCATTCAGCCGATTTTCTGAATTTTAGAAGAATATCTGTAACCAGACAGTTTCTGGTCTCATTGACTTCCATAGTAGGGCCCTATGATTTCCGCGATAACGAAATCGCGGATGGAATCGCGGAATTGGCCAATTAACGCAGAATCTAGTGTTAACGCGGAATTTCGTGGGATTTTTACATATTTAGTTTGAAATTCTGTTTTTATGTGGGAGATGAACAGATGTCTGGTGAAAATGCAGACCGGGGAAACAAATCTGGGCGACACAAACCCCTCAACCCGTCATTTCAGCTCCAATGACGAAATCAAAACAATAAAAGCATGGCGAAGCGGCTCGCCACGGCTCTCCTTTCGTCGGCAAAAAGTTAAGAAACTTGATGGTATAAGCCGTCAGTGCCGAGCAGTTTGCACGTGACTTATGCAGTGTTTCCCACACATTGACTAATTCGCCACCACATACAGCGTTTCGGTTTAACACTATTGTAATAAAACTTATACACGGAATTTGGGAAAAAATAAAACGGATTTCATAGGGCCCTACCAATGAGAACAGAAACTGTCTGGTTACAGATATTCTTCTAAATATCAGAAAATCGTCTGAATTGATTTTGAAAACAGTAAAACACAACTGTTTAACTCTGAGGGAGTTGTAAAATGAACCTATTTCCAAAAAAAAAGTGTTTAAGTGAACCAAATGATTGGAGAAGTCTTGTATATGCCACCAGACATAAAAGTGTTACATTTTGATTAAAAATAAAAAAGAATGCAAGGACAAATTGTTCATATCATCTAATCACACGCATTTAGAAAATGGGGTCCCTTTTAATTTCTTGCCGACTTATAAAAGCATCTACAAAACATCAGGGCTACTTTGGAGATGTACATTTGCAAAAGCAGTCAGATGTTCTCCACGTCTGCTAGTATAATTGCAGGTTTCGGACAACACACGATAGTGCAAAGAGGAGGAGGATTTTAAGGCTTGAATCACATCATTTGCTTGAGTTGGGACAACCACAACCAAGCCCAGTGTATTCCAGTTTAGATAAGATAAGGACATGGCTATGTCCAGACATCACTGAACAGTGGAACTTAAGTCAACTGCAAATAAACACAAAACTGCAGCAGCCTTTCTCTCTCTGCAAAAATGCAAAGACGCCCCTCGTGTTGTGGTGTTAGTTTCACTTCTTGTGATATTAAAAGGAACACAACAAAGGTTATCTTTCAGGAACCTCTGTTCCAGGAAGTTAAAGTAAAACAAATCACTCATGATTCAGTACACAGAGACTGTGCCTGAAACTGTCAGCCTGTCCTTGTTGAGCTACATTCCTACACAAAGTAGTTTGGGATTAAACAGGACATTTTATTTTGAAAAACAGTCACGAAGGGCACGATTGAGTTAGCTTAATACGTGAACTCACAGAGGAGGGAAAGTACTAATAGAACATCACAGACTCCTCTCCTCCCGTGATGCTGTCGTCCCTGCCGGAGCCCCTGGGCGACCCTGCACACTCAGCCATCATTAGATCAAAGTCCGTGGGCGCTACGCTCTTAATACGAGTCTGTAATAGGTGCGCCAGCAGGGCCGCGCTCTGTTCAGCGATGTCACAAAGGTGCTTCATTAAGGGTTCCTCTTCTGGCAGCTTTCATTAAGGAAATTAATGTGGAGGGGCGAGGACAGCCTGCGTTTACGCCGCGAGAGAAAGCCGGCGTTGCACAAAGAGGAACTACACAATAACAAATCTGCATCTCTTTGGAACGTCGCCCCCAGGGCCTATCATCCCAGCCTTCTTAATCACCATTAAAACAACTTCATTGTGACATTCAGAGCCTGCTGAATGATCATATCCCCGCACAGAGAGCAAATTGCAAATGAAATGTAGAGATCAGACGGCATCAGGGCACAGCCTCTGGGAGGTTGAGCAAATCTTCAATTCTCTTTTATATTGATGTTTATTGGCGGAGGCAACGGGGAGCAATAACGTCCCTCGCCTTCTCCGTCGTCCCTGCTATCTGAACCCACTTATTCAACGCTCTTGTGACGGCTGGGATTTTTTATGGCCAACTACTTCTTGTGCGGCGTCCTCGCTTACTTAGCGTTGGTTCGTATAGGGTTCGCCGGAGGTTGCCGCCGACCCCGCGGCTCCTTATGAAAGGGCTGCAGAAGGTTAGCCGAGCACACCTTTTTCTACAGCGCAGTGTAAAATGCCTGCAGGAGAGTATTTTCTCCAAAGCCGGCGCTTAGGCTGAAAGTTAGCTCGGAACAAGTGGGAGCGAGGCAGTTCTGTAGCAAAAGGGAAGGATTGTCTTGTAGCGCTTTTCTCTGATGAGGCTTTACAGGAGTAGCAATTGCCTGAGCAGCCTTATCAGCCCAGGGGGACTAATGCTATTAGCGTTTGTGTGATAAACGCAGCGCAGTGGAACCAATACAGCCAGCTTTGCCACGTTACTCTGGTAACATGTTGTGTAAATTGTATAATACAGAGCTCGGCGACAGCTCTGGTTAACAACACTTCAATCCTGTAGTGCAGACTTGTGAATAGGATTAGACCTATAAGCTAACAGGGGCAGAGGGACTCAGAGAGGCCTGCAGTGTCATTGGGATGTCATGTTATAAGTTAACTTTGAGTAAAGCTTATAAAATAAAATAAAAACAACCGTAACTTGTTATTTTATGGTATAGCACTGGGCTCTCTCTATATATACACTCACCGGCCACTTTATTAGGTACACCTGTCCAACTGCTCGTTAACACTTAATTTCTAAGCAGCCAATCACATGGCGGCAACTCAGTGCATTTAGGCATGTAGACATGGTCAAGACAATCTCCTGCAGTTCAAACCGAGCATCAGTATGGGGAAGAAAGGTGATTTGAGTGACTTTGAACGTGGCATGATTGTTGGTGCCAGAAGGGCTGGTCTGAGTATTTCAGAAACTGCTAATCTACTGGGATTTTCACGCACAACCATCTCTAGGGTTTACAGAGAATGGTCCGAAAAAGAAAAAACATCCAGTGAGTGGCAGTTCTGTGGCCGGAAATGCCTTGTTGATGCCAGAGGTCAGAGGAGAATGGCCAGACTGGTTCGAGCTGATAGAAGGGCAACAGTGACTCAAATAACCACCCGTTACAACCAAGGTGGGCAGAAGAGCATCTCTGAACGCACAGTACGTCGAACTTTGAGACAGATGGGCTACAGCAGCAGAAGACCACACCGGGTGCCACTCCTTTCAGCTAAGAACAGGAAACTGAGGCTTCAATTTGCACAAGCTCATCGAAATTGGACAATAGAAGATTGGAAAAACGTTTCCTGGTCTGATGAGTCGCGATTTCTGCTGCGACATTCGGATGGTAGGGTCAGAATTTGGCGTCTACAACATGAAAGCATGGATCCATCCTGCCTTGTATCAACGGTTCAGGCTGGTGGTGGTGGTGTCATGGTGTTGGGAATATTTTCTTGGCACTCTTTGGGCCCCTTGGTACCAATTGAGCATCGTTGCAACGCCACAGCCTACCTGAGTATTGTTGGTGACCATGTCCATCCCTTTATGACCACAATGTACCCAACTTCTGATGGCTACTTTCAGCAGGATAATGCGCCATGTCATAAAGCTGGAATCATCTCAGACTGGTTTCTTGAACATGACAATGAGTTCGCTGTACTCAAATGGCCTCCACAGTCACCAGATCTCAATCCAATAGAGCATCTTTGGGATGTGGTGGAACGGGAGATTCGCATCATGCATGTGCAGCCGACAAATCTGCGGCAACTGTGTGATGCCATCATGTCGTCAATATGGACCAAACTCCCTAAGGAATGCTTCCAGCACCTTGTTGAATCTATGCCACGAAGAATTGAGGCAGTTCTGAAGGCAAAAGGGGGTCCAACCCGTTACTAGCATGGGGTACCTAATAAAGTGGCCGGTGAGTGTATATACGGTATATATATACTGTCAAACGATTAATCGTGATTAATCGCATCCAAAATAAAAGTTTGTGTTTACATAATATATGTGGGTGCACTGTGTATAATTATATATATATATATATATATATATATATATACACACACACACACACACACACACACACACACACACACACACACACACACACACACACACACACACACACTACACACACACACACACACACACACACACACACACACACACACACACACACACACACACACACACACACACACACACACACACACACACACACACTACCGGTCAAAAGTTTAGGGTCGGTAAGATTTTTTATGTTTTTAAAAGAAGTCTCTATTGCTCACCAAGGCTGCAATATTTTGATAAAAAATACACAAAAAACACAGTAATATTGTGAAATATTATGACAATTTAAAATGACTTTTTTATGTTAATATATATTAAAATGTAATTTATTCCTCTGAAAAAAAGCTGAATTTTCAGCATCATTACTCCAGTCTTCAGTGTCACATGATCCTTCACAAATCACTCTAATATGATGATTTTATGCTCTAAAAACATGTATGATTATTATCCATGTTGAAAACAGTTTTTTACATTTTTATTTCAGGATTCTTTGATATATATATAATTTGTTCAAACTTCCGGATTTACAATTTTGGCTGAGAGGGAGGAAAAACTGAACACAGACTGGACTGAATAAACTTGTATCTCTCCTGCATGAGCACCAAGGCTTAACTCGCCAATATGCTAACTGCTAGGCCAAAACTCTTGAGGGTTTTTGATTCCAGGAAGACACCAAAGGTCATTTGCCATGTTTACCTATTTTCTATATCCCAGGTTATCCTCAAGAGATTTAAATAAATGTCCAACCTAGACAGAATTCATTGTAAGAACACTGTGAAATTCAATGAATCAAAATACAAAAGGCAATAAATGGCGAATTATCTTGAACAAATGGAATTTAGCTGAGTCTAGGCACAGGCGGACTGTAAAACAGGGAATGTCGTTCTGGCAGGAGCAAAAGGAGAAGAAATGAAGAGCAGGAGAAGAGCATAAACAGCTCAGCCTGTCCCCTTACATTCCTGCCGCCTCCCCACTTTCTACTTCAAACCCCGCTGGTTTAATCAGCTACAACTGTTATGCTTTCCCCACTATACGGTTAAACTTATCCACTCCACAGAAAGATCCCCCACCACTCGGTTACCATAGCAATGTGACTGCAACAGCCCTTTGGATTCAAATTCTGTATCTGAGAGATAGGAGGTCATTGCCAAGGGCGAATTCATTTCACACTGAGCAACATCGGAAGCCGCCAGAGAGAGCGGCATTCTATTCTTAAGATGACCTTGTTTGAGGCTATTCACTAATGTTTACAGAGGAAATCTATCAACATCATTTCAACTGTAAATAACTAAAAGTGTTTCTGGGGGTTGTGTTATTTCTTTTTAACATGAGACGGTCCCGATCTAAAAGCGTGATTATAAAAAACTAATTCTGAATGGATGAAAACTGACCCACGCACCTTTGGTCATTACAGTTCCTTCTTTGCCTTGGGTGAAGACAACAATCCTCTGCCTTTTCTTGTTCACTTTGGATAAGCTTTGGGCCTTCTTCGCAATCTCCTCAATGTCTTCAGTCTGCATGAGAGAAAAAACATAGGTAACGCTTTGGATTACAGCCCGGAAAGTACTGCGTAATGAAGACAAATTTACAGCGTAACTTTCGGTAATTATAGTGTACCTACAAAATACTTGCATGTAAGTATGGGAACAATATGTAAAATTTGGGGAATAAAGGGGTAACAACCAAGAAAATTTACGTTTTTTTTTAATAAAGTTTGTTTTATAGCAAAAGTGTTAATGAAGTCTTAATGTACAGATCCGATCCTTTGACCAGATCCGGTTTAGTGTCTCACTTTAGACAGGACTTGTAACCAATATTTGCGTTTATATTAATTCCCGCTCAATATGATTTTCAGTGATCTTTTTACTATCCACATGGTAGACCTGGTTTTGAATGGCCGTGATATTAAAATTTTCTACATAATTCATGTCGGGTGGTTATGATTATTTGCCAGCATGGACAAGATAACAGCTGTCATGAATTTTGGAACAGATTGTCCAGAGAACTTTTTAGTCTATCTTCAGCTCAGATCTAAAATTCTGAAGTGAAATAAAGTAGCCCAATATTTATATATTTTTAATGAATTCAAATGAATTAACCAGAGAGAGAGAGAGAGAGAGAGAGAGAGAGAGAGAGAGAGAGAGAGAGCATACGTGGGTGACGAATGGACTTTGTTGGGATAAATATAATGTAGCTTTCAGAAGTGAAGCTGTTTGTTTATAAAAGTCACGGGCAGAGGTTGAAAACTAGCTTTTGAATGTTTCTGTATTTGCCCAATCTATTTTTTTACAAAGATAAATAAAGTCACCACCTCAATAAAAAGCTGTGAGCGAAAGCACACAGGCACGTCTGCCTCATAACACAACATTAAAGTTATATTTATGAATAAACGTGTTTGCCCTTGCCTTGTGGTGGCTCGGACTTTAAAGGGGAATCAGATATGCGTGTTTAGGTCTGATGTCCAGATATCGGATATGATTTAATGGCTCAGATCGGATGCGAAAAAAAACGGATCTCATGCGGATTTCCGTGTTTACATGTGGGCAACCAATTCCGATCTATGTCAGATGTGAGTAAAAGATCAGATTTGTTGTGCCAGCGTAAATGCAGGCTTACATGTTTCAAGGCAAGTAAAGTTAAAAATCAATTTTTTTTTAAATACAAGAAATATCCTTGTTTATTGTAATAAAAATACATGCACACAATCTAATATCACTGACTCGGAAACCTTTATTTGAAAAACAACTTACAGTTGAAGTCTTAGTTTAAAATATTGTCATTTTTCTTACAAACACTTATTGTATGTATTACTACAGTTATTGCAGTGTGTGCTGTTTGATGCTCCAACTTTTAGGAACACATGAGCTTGCATTATATGTATTCTCAGAGATAATTATTTTTTCTAAAAACCTTTATGTGTGGTAATATGATGGAGGAAAGCCATATACATCTCAGATGGAATGAGGGTAAAAGGTGAGGATGCATTTCTGGGTGTACTGCATTTTCTTTTACTACATAATACAGAATAGCAAGAGACATGAATCTTCTTCAGATTTAACAGTGGAAAGAAAGAAAAATAAGAGGAAAAAAAGGAAGAAGCCAAGCAAGAGAAAAAAGGGGGACAAAAGGTGCAACTTTCCATAAAGACTTTAGCATTTGAAATTAATTGTTGATAAAAAATAAAACAACAAAAACAGTTTTTAATGCCTATTTTTTTTTTTGCAAATGTAGAGACAAAAAACAAGCTTGGAAACACTTTATGTCGAGAAAAGGGGCATGAATCAGAAAAATAATAGCTACAACTGCACCCGTTTCACACCCAGATTAACACCCGTTGAATCCAAAAAGCTCTAAATTAATTTAAGAATTGTTAAGATGGCTATTTAAAAAGTTTCAGGAAAGAAAAAAAACTGTTTTTGATCGATTTGATATTATATAACAGCGAAAACGGTTAACAAAACCAGCCTTCAGTTGAGGTTTTTTTTTTTTTTTTTTTAATGGAACCATTTCAAAATAGGTACAGACTATTTCAGAATACTGTAGTGGAATAAGCCACTACTACTATTACAATACTCTAAGCATATTTATGAAGGTGTAATCACTATGAGTCGAGTAACAGAACATATTTTGCATCAGAGTGGTAAAACATTACTATAACAACCTGTTGTACAAGTTGAAAAACCTGCGCCTCCTGTTTTGACCTTTTCTTGTATTGCACAGCTTACTTGTTTGTCCAGTACAGTCTGCTATTTAAGTGGACTCCAAGCAACCTGTAGGGCTACACCACCTCCATGCTATCTCCCTGGAGCCTCACAAACTTCTGCCTGCTGGTAAAATAGTCTATGATTTAGGAGATTGTGGAGGCGTTCACCGGTATTGCGCTGAGCTTGCTACCAAGCCAGAGAGGCATGTTGAGGGCATTGGAGAAGTCAAAGCACAAGATTCTGATTGGGGTGCCAGCTTTGACCAGGTGGGAGTGGGTTCTGTAAAGCATGAAGATCAAAACCCTGTCCACACCTACAGTGGTCCAAAAGTATTTGGACACTTTTGAAAACCATGATTTTTGCATGATCTGCAAATAAATAATGATATAATTCTCTCAAAAATAACTTAACTTAGTCATTTTAACAAATCTTTTTACTAATCTTAAGGTGATTTTTCATGGGTGACAGTTCACAAGTAGAGTAATCACGGTTAGCGATCTATGAAAATTCTCCACTAACATTTGACAACCAAAATGTGGCCAAATACTTTGTCATCTTAATTTAAAACAATAGAAAAATGTGCTATTTTATATATATATATATATATATATATATATATATATATATATATATATATATATATATATATATATAAACCTACTATATTTCTTTAAACTTTAAATGGTTTTCTTAGAAAATGTGCAATGCTTTATTAAAATAAATTGCACTTGTTTTGATATCTTGGTAAAATATGCAAAGTCATACTTCATAAATACACTGGCCATTGTATGTAGGAAAATCTTACAATGGTAGGTACAGACGGTCTGTGTTCAGGGAAAGTTATATATATAATTAAAATATTATTATCAAATATTATATATAAATGATATATAAAACTAATCGATAATGGCATACAAACCTAAATATAGTGTTAGAGCTGAGAGAAGTTCTCAGATAGGCATGTATGCAAGTGCTTGACGTTTAGGGAATTGAGTGAGATCATCTGCATTTCCTAGTCCTCACACCTCCCAGCTGGCACTGGACAGAAGGCGCTGGGGTGGGGGAAAGTGTGTGGAATGGGTGGTGCCGGTGCTTCGATACCATATCCCCACCCTGAGTCACACAAAGCCCCAGTAAGAGGTTCTGAGGCAGTGCAACCCCTGCCAAAGCTTTGAGTCTGTCACATACCCAGTCGTCTCCCTGCCAAAACCATGCTACAGGGGCTGCTTGGCTACGGCAACCACCAGCCCTTGACACAGTTTTGTTAATGGCGGGGTAGTGTGGTGTCTCAGGCAGGCCCAGCTGCCTCATCACCTCTGCTTCATTCCACACTTGACTAAAAGGGTCCGCTTTCCTGCAGTCTGGCCAATCAGCAGAGCTGATTGAATGGATTCAATCAGCTTACAGCAGCACTCGCTGTTCAAGATATTGACTTCAGTGTGAGTTTACATTGCCAGACAGTTGTTTTCACATGCATTGCAAGCAAAATTGCCTTTTCAAAAACAGAACAGTAAAAAGTCTAAAATTACTGTCAAGCATCAGGTTTAATGACCAGCGTTTTAATCCAAAAAACAATTATGAAGCCACTTCATGAATATGGAAATACAGCATACTTTGAGGAAGGTTAACAAAGTGTTCAGATCCGGACTGGCAACAGAATGTAAAACTAAGTAGATAATTACTTTTACGCAAAATTTCACCACAGACAGTAAAGGCCTGAGGCTAGACCCAGAAAGGGTGAGTATGAATTTGGTGGCTTTTTTTTAAGCAGAGCCCAGGGCTCTATAAAAACCTTACAGTTTTACAGTATCAGCTGACTGCGCACTGTAAATCTGTCAGGGGCTGCGGGTCTATAGGTATCCTGTGACGAGAAGTAGCTGCCTACAAGCCTGCCATTATCCCGTCATTATAACTATCAAACACATGATAGCCATGAGAGAGTGAAGCTACACTTGCTCATGAACACTTAATCGCTGGGAGACCCAGAGGGGGGTGGATGGGAATGTACAGGCACCTATGGAGTCATATATTCATATGGAGCTCCATTAAACTGCGCAGATTAAATGTCTGGCTTGCTCGAATGCCATTACTCATTTATAATTTACTCTTTCTTTGGCCTTGAACAATGCAAATCAGAAATGCAAACTCTGTGTCAAAACCAGCTTTTTTACTCCTAGAAGAGCGAGGAGGTGTTTCATTTCAGACATAGGGGAGTCTGCACGCATAGAAACTTGCAAGGCGCTTGTAAAAGCCGAGACGTCTGTTATATGTATTCAGGATACAGCGATTGCCTATTGAAAAACAGATGTTTAGCTGGAATCTGTGGACCCTGAGCTCTGAATAAAAGTCCCCAGCAGCCGTTGCCTACTCGTTTCCCTTCTACATATACATCTCGGCTCTGCAACATCTGCGATCACAGTTTGTCTTTAACCCTGCTTGGCATTTCAATTATGATTACAGTGTATGCCTGTGACTTATTAGAATGCAAGGCTTCATTAGCAGAAGTAGAACACCTCTGCAGCTTCATTAGATTAATCATTCACTCCTAAAGAGTCGTTTAATTTTTAGGAGCATGATTTTGGGGGGAGAGGAGGGGCGAGTTGGATAAGGAAGAGTTCGGAGAGATAAAGTGAGTGAGGAATTGGGAGGTGTGGGGTATAAATTAGCCTTCCCATCTCACTCTCAGGCACTTATCTCTGCATAGCTATCTGCTGGTGTGAATACATATATGCCTGAGGGACCGAGAGGGACCGAACGCCTGTTCGCTTTGATCTGAATATCAACTGTCAGAGCTATTCTCATAATTAACCCATCAAGACACATCACAACTGGATCCTTCAGTCCAGACAGAGAAAGGGAAGAGCCCTTGTGGGAATAAAGAGGCTTTTTCTGTGCGCATCTCTCCTGCAGACAGGTGCTGCGGTTGAGGGGCAGAGGGCTGCAGAGACTGTTAGGAGCAGCTGCCGGGGGATGTGCGCTCCCATGTTGCCGTTTCCCCCCACTGGCGCTAACTTGCTCCAGCTAAATTTCATAGGGGGCTTTTAATCACTTCCCCAAACACAGCCTCTAATCACCACTAAAAGGTTGATCGTTCCCAAGGAGGAGAGAAGGGAGAGGCGTTGTGGGAGTCTACAGAGGTGCTAATGAAGAGGTTAATACTGTGATGCTGGATTCCAGGGCTTGTTGAAAGCAATTTGTAACTGAGACGATGTAAAAAGTGCGAAAAGTCGAGGAGAGTGTTGGTCGGCTTCGTCAAAACTATGCTTCTTTATTCTATGTTGTCTGAATAGATTACTCAAATGAAACTTCTGCCATAATTTACTCACCTTCATATTTCAATAGTCCTTCTCAAGATGGAGACCTTTATTAAAGGGATAAAGGTCCAGAGTTAAACAGTTGAGTTTTACCGTTTTCGAACCCATTCAGCCGATTTTCTGATATTTAGAAGAATATCAGTAACCAGACAGTTTCTGGTCTCATTGACTTCCATAGTAGGAAAAAATATATACTATGGAAGTCAATGAGACCAGAAACTGTCTATTTACTGATATTCTTCTAAATATCCGAAAATCAGCTGAATACATCCGAAAACGGTAAAACTCAACCATTTAACTCTGGGGAGTGGTACAATGAGCCTATTTCCAAAAAAAAGTATCCATTTAAATATATACTGTATTACATATTATATATAGAATTGTAACTTTTGGTAAGATGATACAGTATGTTCATGAAGTACAATTAAACCAATGTTACCAAAAATTAAACAAATACCAAGATGTCTATAAAAAAACGTACATGACTTCAACTTCAGCAAGTTATATGATTGAATAATTTTCTCAAAAAGAGTTGCAGCTAATCGCTAACAAACCTGACGCTAGCAGTTTGTATGCATTTTGAAAAGTTTTGAAGTAATTCATTAACTAAACTTAGTCACAGTGTCGCAGTGGCTACAACTTTTATTCGGTTTTATATATTTTATATATATAATATTCTGATGACTTTCTTCTGTCTAATTTGAAAAAATGTCTGTTTTTTGGGGTCAATAATATTTTTGGATTATTAACTTTCATTATGTGGATAAAAACAGTCAAAATATCTTTTCACATTCTAGAACCAAATAAAAATTTGGTTTGGAATGAAAACGAGAGTGAGTAAATGGTGACAATTTTTAAGTGAACTATCCCTTCAATGTAAAAAGACTACACAGTTCCTTGCTTAGGTCTCAGACACACATTAGCATATTCATGCCATTGATTACTTGCTACTCAATAACTGAATATGATCAGAGTGGTGTGTAATGAAGGTTAAGCATAAAAAACACAAGCACAAGCTTAATTAAGCTTAAGCATAATATCTCTCTATTCAATGGAAGTTATCAGTTCATGAAAGCCATAATGTAGCTGTCAGTGATTATCATAAGAGATGTTCTTCTTTAAAAATGATGAAAGCAGACGAACCCAACCCCCTCCCCTTTATAAGGGTGTCCAATTCTGTGTCCATATTAAAGCTAATAAAACAGCTCCTTCATTGTAATCTGCAGTAGGAACAGCAGCCAATAGAACATCAATTACCCTGCGGCAGATTCAACATCTAAGGGTATTTAAGTAAAACAGATGAGGATCGGATCACACTGTGAGCCAGATCTAATGCCGGCTCAATACAGAGAAAATAACACACTCTTATCTACCTTCTTGAGATGTAAATTGATTTATTAACAAGGCATCTCTTTGAAGCAAGGGAAATGGATTGATGCTAAGCAGACGTGTTTGATTTTCACTTTAATAAAGCCTGTATATTTTCACAAGATGTAGAGCTGTATTGTAAAAACACTCTTCTTTCACACTTCTGAATGTTGCCACATTGTTTAAGACGTGAGAAAAATATTATCTTTACTCAGGTACAGCACGTCTAGCAGCGTCTGCTCGGGAGTTATTCAGATAATCACAGAGCTTATTGGAAGTTTGTATTGCTTCCTAGGAAAGCTACAAGATTCAGAGTGCCTACAACCACAATAATGCATATCAATAACTGGGTTTCCATCCACGTACTTTATGAAAATTTTGGGATATTGCATTAAAATTCTGGGTGGAAAATAAATTTAAGAATCTTAATACAATAAAATAAAAATTGTTGCGCCTTAATGTATACAATTGCTTGAGATAGATGGATTTGTTAAATTGCAGGGGTTGGTAACCCATGGCAATGTTGGCACACTGAGGGATAATTTCTGACATACAAAAATAGCAAAAGAGGTGCATGTATTTAATTGAAACTTGCATGCGGATTACAGACATACATTTTTAGGTAATCAATCCTTAGTCACACAGCCTGTTTTAAGTTAGGAGCTATAAAATGCTTTTAAAGTGTAAGATTTTAACCTGTGCTAGGATGCATATCCAATAACACCATTTGTGTTACCGAAGATGCACGCTTCTGTGATTATTCCTTCATGTCCCATAAGGTTGCTGCCCACTGTTATATTATATAAAAAAAAATAAGAAAGATGATATGCGTGCAAACCACATTGAAAACATTTACTGAAATTGTGACCATTCAAAATTAATCGATTTGTTATTTATTAATTGTAATACATAAAATATTATATTTAAAATTTCATAAACTAGTGCGAAATGCCTGTATTTAGCGATATCTTTTACATTTCTAATCCAAACAACATCAAACTTGGCACCGCACTTACTCATGCCCATAGCAAGACACTTGTCAAGTTTGAGATCTATCGGACTAATGGTTTGAGAGATATGCGATTAACAACCAGACACACACACAGACAGACAGACGTTCCTGTAATTTATAGATAGAAGATTGATGCATATTAAATACAAAAATTTCAATCACATTATACGGACGCCATGGAACAGTACTTTCCCCATACTGCCTTTCCGCAGCGTGATTTTATTAATGCTGCTAGGTAGTCTGGATACCATGGACTAAATTTTCACCTCATCTAGGGAACCAATCACAGACCGGGAGGGAGCAGCAAGACGATGATGATGTCTATGCGACATACCGAAGCAGTTTGTTTATACCTATCGATCCAACATGGCAACAGACGCGAAGTTACCTTTCGCTTCACACCGCAAGCGTGAGCGGCACTTGACTTGAGCGGTATTCACACTGGAAGCGTTTGTAAAGTGTCACAGCAGCGGCTCCAAAACTACATATATAAGAGAGCAATTCTTTACAAAGACAACTATACATTTGTTTTTAGAAGTTGGTCAATTTTAACATTAATAGTCTTGAAAGTTTGTAATGGGGAGGTGTACAACATTCGCATATAAATGTTAAACAACCCAGAAAATGGCTCCAATCTATTAGTTTCAGTCATACTTTCGATATGTTTACAAGACTGCAACAAAAAAACAAAACACAAATAAACCACACACTTCGGGTTTGATTTGGGTTGTGCGAGCCTATGTAGCTGTCTGTGTGTTACATAAACTAAAAGAAAGTTTAAATAAAATATTTTCTGGCTAGTTTACTTTAGTTTTTTTTAATTTAACACAACTTTCACCTAAACTGAATAATTAAATACAAGTTTTACCGGGTAGCCTAAATCTTCTATAAATAGTTTTGAGTCTTTATTTTATTTGCCTACTTAAGTTATTGTTAAAACTCACTAGACATGCTTATTCTGCTTATTCTCATTTTTGGCACTATGTGAAATCATATTTATTTTTGTCCACCAAAAGTGTGCTTTCACTTTGAGCGTGAGCAGTGCATCAAAAACAGACTCGACACCGAAACCCCGCTTCACTGCTGCTCACGAGATGCTCCTGTTTGAAAAAAATATGCACTGCTCACACATGAGGTGTGAAACGGCCGTTAGATACACGCCATCGTGTACACATAATTGTCTCACCCATCGTCTTCTTCCTCGTCTAATTTACGTCGCTCTACATACGTGGTGGGGGTGGTATGGTGCAGTGGATAAGACACATGCCTTTGGTGTGAGAGACCCGGGTTCGAATCACTGTGAGACACCAATGTGTCCCTGAGCAAGACACTTAACCCCTAGTTGCTCCAGAGGCGTGCGACCTCTGACATATATAGCAATTGTAAGTCGCTTTGGATAAAAGCGTCAGCTAAATGAATAAATGTAAATATAAATGTAAATACGTCATCTGGTATAATTGAAACGATTGGCTATGAGCTATGTACAGGTAAATTTGATAGACATTCTTAGCACCCAATAAACGCATTCGTAAACGCCTCAAATATGAGAAAAAGAACATGTGGTTCGCAGACCACGTCTCAATGAGACTTGGGTCTGACGTTAGCCAGGCTAATAGAACAGAATAATTTGCTTAAAATTTTTGCTTCTGATCGCCAGCAAACATGAAGAGTTTTGTCAGAATTTGTAGTGTTTTAAAGAAAGTGAGTGATAAAACAGGGTTTCTGCAGGTTTCAGTAAGTCAAATTTAAGACCTTTTTAAGACATTTTAAGACCATAAACATTGAAATTTAAGACCTACACGACACATTACCAAAAATTTAAATAAGAAAATATTCGGGAAAAAAAATTTTTTTATATGTGTGTGTGTGTGTGTAGGTGAAATTTGTACTTTGCATTTTATAAAAACAAAATTATAGTTGATTTTTAGTTGATCATACCCAGAGATGAAATGGCATGAAAATTTCATTTCATGATTATTATGAAATCAATTTGCCAAATGTATGTCTAAACCCAGCAAATAAAATTAGCATCAATATGCACTTTTTTGTTTACATAAACATTAAAATACCATTAAAAATGATGGCCAGATTTTAAAGGCGTGGCTTGCAACAGGCTATCTAGTTAAAATAAAGTCTTCACAAAAATAGTTTTATAAACAGATAAACCTCACGTATTTCAGCCTTTAAATGATCTTTTATAAAAAGATTGAGTCAAAAAATGATAAATTACTGACATTCACATCCCCATATCTTTTATTATTAATAGTAAAATTTGGGCCGATTTTCCTGTTGTGTCTGTCGTTGCTATGCAACCATGCACTGCGCTCTCCATTACGACAAAGACGTTTTAGTAGCCAATGGATTTCTACCACCGAGAAACGGTTGCTGTAACGTTAGGTCTGCTAAGATTTATTCACGGAGAAGAGAAAACACCGGTAGTGTTTGGGTGCACCGCGATCCTTCATGTTGACTGAGCTTTCAATGTTGTTACAGAAGGGGCTGATTGGTTGGTTCTTCGGTTCGTTAGCGGCATTCTGAATCTAAAATGGTGAGATTTTTTCAATCTCGCTGTGGATGTGACGCACCTATATTTGAATGAAATTGAGCGCGCAAACCTGGTGTATGAGCGGCCTCTTGGCGAGCTACCTCTTATCAAGTCACGAGCTAATGCTAGCACGTAAGCGGCGTGTTTGAACGGTTTGAACCCCTGCACTAGAGCTCCACTTTGTAGGCTACGACTCAGTACTTTTTTGCTACTTTGTAATAACTTTCTGCGGCCAGAGTTTTGGCAAATGAACGAGGGTAAAATCTTTTTAAGACCTGACTAAATCAAATTTAAGACTTCAGACGAAAATCTAGCCGTTTTTAAGACTTTTTAAGGCCTTAAATTTAAAGTTCAGAATTTTTTACTTTAAGACCCTGCGGAAACCCTGTAAAATAAAAGGGCCACAGTGGCTACAACCTTCTATTTTGCACCAATTTCTCCGGAAGTGATGATTTTTTTCAACACATTGAAATGCTGCTTTGAGTGGGGTATGAAGATTTTTGCTGATAAACAAAGGGGGAAGCATGACTCTGATGTTGCGAACCACAAAAACTTAGAATCAGTCAGCAGACAAGCAGATGTGGAAAGTCACCTGATATGCGGAGGCGTGTATGAATAATATTGAAAAATGCCACCATCAAAAAACAAATGATGACATGCTTCTCTGCACGGGCCTGAAACTTCTCGAATTTCTCTCCATCCTGTCACTAAATGCTAACATTTCAATTGCCATACTCTGTTGAGATGTTTATTTCTGAAGCAAAATCAGGGTAAAGGCTCGTATGTCAAAGATTCCCTTTTCTCTGAGCCCTAAATCAACATGACGTGTGTGAAATCAGAGAAGAGGTACTCACAGTGTGTGACAGTGCTTGCCATTTATATATTTACTCTGTGCGATGCAAGCTCTCGCCCCCTCCTCTATCTCCCTGGCTCACGAACTGCTCCTCCTCTCTCTCTCGCCCATGCACACTATCTCTCCCTCCCTCTCGTGTCTCTCTCTCTCTCTCTCTCTCTCTCTCTCTCTCTCTAACTTACTCTGCTGCCAGAATCTGCTTTGCATTCCAGTCACGTCGATCGCACCTTGAGTGATCCTGGAAGACAATTATTCATACTGAGACGAAACACATTCAGGCGGATAGCACTGCATTTGAAAAAAGATAAGCCACTTCAATTATTTAAGCATGCTGTTCCTAAACTCACATTTACTTTGCTTATGAATTCACATTTACCCCCCCCGCCCCCTCATGTACACTTTTGAATGTGAGACGAGAAACACTACTATTACATTTTGCATTTCCCTGCTATTCAGAGAGATAACTCGTATTGTTTTGACATGTTATGTACAAACAAGGCCAATCAGTGTTTCCACAGTCTGAGACTGGAGGGGAAGGTGATTCCAGTATTTATCGAGCGGATGCAGCACGGTATAATCCGGGCGCAATGCCGTGCCGGATCCTCAACACGGTCTAATGAAGCTAACAAGGTGGGTTCCTCGACAAAGGCACCTGCTAGCCCTGCCCAGTACACCGACAGAATTGAAAGCAGCCCCTAAGGATTTCTTTCTCTCCTCCCAAGAGCATTCTCAAAATTCAATAAATAACATCTGTAGGCGATGTTGGGTGCAGACCTGGGAGGAATGCGTCATAACAGAAAAGGAGGGGGATGAGAGAGAGAGAGGAGAAGAGAATGTGTGAGAGTAGGGGAGAAAATGTGTTTGTGTGTGTGTGTGTGTGTGTGAGAAAGAGAGAGAGTGTGTGAGCCGGAGTGCTGGCTGAACAAAGAAACCATGACGACTGCCAGGTTGCTATGGCGACCACTGCAAGGGGGCCAAGAGAGTATAATAGCACATCAATCACTGTCCGAAAAAGAACTTCATTATCAGCTGAAAAATAATCCTTTAGGATCTGTTTAGTGTGTGATCCTCCATCCACTCACCTCAAAGCCTTGTTCTCGCGAAACGTGGCGGCCTCCTGCAAAACAAAGCACATATGTGGCCTTAATTAATGGAAGCTTAGTGTAGCAATGATTTCATTTAGGGCAAATTTCAAAGCTCTGCATTAGGCTATGTAGAACATGACATACATCATATGACATTTAGTTCTTCTTCCAAAACCAAAAATTAATACAATGTATCCATAGTATGTGTATCATATTGTGAGGTAGTTGGCAATACCCAGCATTGAGGCTCGTCCACAACAAGAACAACTAGCATCCTCACCAACCCATGATAACATTGGTCAAATTCATGTTGTCTCAAGCTTTTTAAAGTCAGATGCATTATGATTGGCTTCATCAATCATGAGCTGGAAAGAATCATTCTGAACGTGACTTTCCTACTCTAATAGAATTACCATGAATATTAAAACTTTATAAGCATCATCTTTGGTGTGAGCAGGCAATTTGTGCACATTCAAGCAAGACATATCTTCAAAATTGTATCGATGAATGAAACAGCTTTATTTCAGATAATAAAAGGGCTTTGCGAGGGTTAAAAGATTCCAATTATGTGTGCTGGGCTTTGCCCTTTGCTCGACTGAACAACTCTAGGGACCATTTGTGACAACCTCGGCCTTTAGAAGGGAAGAGGGGGTGGATAGAACCAGTGCTTCATGGATGTAAGGGGCCGAGACCACCTGCAATCTGTCTGTCTGTCACAGCCACTGCATAATTGACCCTAGAAATGTACATTAATCTATAATAGACCATCTGACATCACTCAAAAGTCTCCAACCTGACATTTGGCTGTTTGTATTTGGTTCCAGTCTGAAGATTTTTCCTTTTCCAGGACACAAAGCTGCAGCTACATCCACGTTTGTGTTCACTGCACAGAGGTCAAATGCTCCAAGGTTAATCTTTGCGCCATAAAGTTGGGGAAAAACTCCAATCCCCATGGAGATAACCCACCACTAGGTTTCATGACACCAATTACAGCTCAATGATCTGATAATGCAGCCATCCAGCAGCCAAGGTGAGCCACTCTTTTATTAAGAGTGATTAAGCAGCCTTATTTCAAGATTAGCTCCAGGAATTAGTTAATGCAACCCCACTGGAAAACTGTAATAGACCCTCTTCACTATGCAAGACTATGGAAATACTGGACTTAAAAAGTCACTCAATTAGCACAATAGACTAACCAGAACCATAACCAAGTCTTTGTGTGCCATAATTAAAAAGAGGAGAGAGACTAATGTGAAATGACAGGAGCCAATCTGTAAGAAGATTAAAAATGTTAAAGCTGCGATTACAAAAGAATCCATTGATTTCCAATTATACTTCAACGAAAAGAACATTTTGCATTATTATTAGGAAACAGATTCCCATTTGCAAATAGATTTCCAAAATATTTTCCCATTTGCTTTGGTCAGTCAGACATACAGTCCCAAACTCATAGCTTAAAGTGCAAATAAAAATCCCATTCATTTTCTAAATAGGGCAATTGATTTTTAATGACAACCTACTTTGTGTGAGTACACATTTTCTCAACTTATTTTTTAAACAATTGTTTAACAGCAGGAATCCTGGAGAAAAACAACATCAGTGATTCTGCAGAGAAATCTCCACCAAAGATTCATGGAATTGTAGTTATTTCCCCTCATTAAAGCCGTTAAGTACAAAGTCTTGTACCTTTGTATTTTTTTGTCAGATTTTCAAATAAGTCTTAGCTGGTTGGTTTGGTTCGTGGTTTATAACACTTTAAAGGGTTAGTTCACCCAAAAATGAAAATTAAGTCATTAATTACTCACCCCCATGCTGTTCCAACCCCGTAAGACCTTCGTTCATTTTTGGAACACAAATAAAGATATTTTTGATTAAATCTGAGAGCTAAATCACTCCTCCATTGACTGCCTAAGGGACTGGCTCTTGACAGCCCATAAAGTCATTAAATAAAATGTTTAAATATTCCATGTGCCTACAGCGGCTCAATTATAAGTTTATCAAGCGACGAGACTACTTTTTGTGCGAAAAAAAACACATAAATAAACGACTTTATTCGACTATTCCATTACTTCCTTATGGGCGCATGCGCGAGAACTGAGACAAGGACGTTCTCATTCGACTACTTCTTGTTACCGGCTGCTCACCGCTTAGGAGTATTACCGCCACCTACCGTATAAGATGATGTGCTGATATAGCTGGAAGCGCAAAACTTTCTGTTTACAAGCAGAGGAAGATGCGCGCTGTACATACGCTTTTCAATTACCGTATTTTCCGCACTATAAGGTGCACTTAAAAGCCTTTAATCTTCTCAAAAAACGACAGTGTGCCTTATAATCCGGAGCGCTTATATATGGATCATCATCTTATATACGGTAGGGGGCGGTAATACTCCTAAGCGGTGAGCAGCCGGTAACAAGAAGTAGTCGAATGAGAACGTCCTCATCTCAGTTCTCGCGCATGCGCCCATAAGGAAGTAATGGAATAGTCGAATAAAGTCGTTATTTATGTTGTTTTTTTCGCACAAAAAGTAGTTCTCGTCGCTCGATAAACTTTTAATTGAGCCGCTGTAGGCACATGGAATATTTAAACATTTTCTTTAATGACTTAATTGGCCGTCAAGAGCCAGTCCCTTAGGCAGTCTATGGAGGAGTGATCCAGCTCTCAGATTTAAATCAAAAATATCTTCATTTGTGTTCTGAAAATGAACGAAGGTCTTACGAGGGTTAGGAACAGCATGGGGATGAGTAATTAATGACTTAATTTTCATTTTTGGTGAACTGAACCCTTTCACAGAAGACTTTTTAAAAATCTCTATGGGAAAATTGCATTCGGAACTAAGGCCGCTGAAAAAGTGAGCATGCAATGCTTCACTCCACTGGATTAGCCAGAAGTTATTATGTCAGGCAACTCAAACAAATGAACTGAAATGTTTGTAAGGCACCACAGAGCCACGGCATTGACGCAATCATGAACCAAACCGCGAATTGCTAACTTGTTGCGTCTACACTTTAAAATGGGAAAGTACGGTGTACACTCAATATATTTAAACTTTTATAAAAGAGCCCTTACACTCTGCAGTAATAAAAAATAGATCATAAAAGAAGATGGATAGAGAAGAATAAAGGTGGTACATTGGAGGTGAGGAGTGTCAGGGTGCACACTGACATCTGGTATGGGTTAGAAATGTGGCCCTGACAGACTGGCTGAGGGAGCTTGTGAGGGCTAACCTCACTGGTTATTTGCTTTCATCTCCATCCTGTGCGGCTATCTGTTGTGATGAAGCTCAAAGCAGAAAATTAAGAGAGTATTTCTCTTTGTGAACTGGGCCAGAGGGTTAGCCATGCCAGCTGCATGTGGAAGAGGTCTAAAGGAGACAGTTCAACAAAATGCACAACCTGAAAGATGGGCCGAGCTAAGAAATCATCAGCTAGCTGAGGGACAAAAACAAGAAAATGAGAACCACCTTGACCACACGGTCATAAGATGTTATTTTTCTCACATTGTTTTTTTGAGCTGGTGACAAACACTGGTGAACCAGTGGCGTCCCAGACAGAAAGAAAAACAAAATGTCTCAACTGTTGGTTACTGATGAGGCCAATCACAGTGCAATTTCATTGTGTTGTCTCACACGTCCCACGTATTCCTGCATGAGTCAGGACTGTATGGCCTGTGACTGTACCAGGGGCAGTGCTGTCTGAGGGGGCGGGCAGGGTGTTATTGATACAGTAATCTGGGCAGGGGAAGGGCAGATTAGACCGAAGAAAGCCAGCACTGCTGAGGTGTTAAAGGTACTCCCATGAGAATGCAGCAGGCCAACTGGAGCGTGACGCGCGACCGACAACAAACCAAGAGAGAGAGACAGACAGAGAGATGAAACGGGACAGAGAAAGAGAGAAGCTGAGAGATTGACAAACAAGCTACAGAAGACAGGCCCTTTCGGTGGAAATTTATCTAAAGCCACTAATCCTATACTTACCACCACCAGATGCAATTACTGCTAAAGAGCTGAGAGTAAGCGAAGCCTGTCCTAGACACCACTTTCATTACTGATGACATGTAGCCCAGATATAGCCGCAAACAAAGCTTACAATTACATCAGGAAATGACTGATAGACACTGGCGAACGACACTGGCGTAGATCGCTATGCTGCTAACACAAAGGTCACAGTCTGAGGTTGAAAGTATAAAAGGAGCGATACTGAGAACCCCCCACTCCCCACCACAGTGACTGAGTAAGACATACATACATACATACATACACACACATATATATATTTATATTCAGGGTGTAACGATACACGTATTCGTATTGAACCATTCAGGTATGAGGCTTTCGGTTCGGTTTTCGGTACGCATTTTGAACCGAACGGTTCGTTCGGTTAATTTTTCCTGCAGACCAACATTTCGTTATTCAAATGTAGGCGCGTGGCAAGCGCATTCATAATGCAAGAGACGTTGACGTGACCACAACATTGCTCAACATCAAATGGCAAATGTAATGTAAGCGGAACGAAACTGCTCGTTATTGTGTGGTTGTTTGGATGACGGACCGTTTATCAGTTTGGAAATATAATTAAAAAATTAAATCAAGGAAATTTCTCTGCCATTTCTTTCTTTTTGCTGTATTTGAAACGTACCGAACCGTAACCGTGAGTGTATCGTATAGAACCGTTAATTTTGTGAACCGTTACATCCCTAATATATATTATTAATATAAATATATATATATATATATATTAATATATATATATATATATATATATATATATATATATATATATATATATATATATATATATATATATATAAACTGCTGGTTTGACCAGGCCAGCAAAAAACAAACAAACAAAAAAAACAACATTTAGTACAGCACTCTGTATCACAATCACACTTGGGTTTATGATGCTTCGTTTTAGAGATCACAGAGATCTGAGAGGTTGAGAAATGCTACGGGCATGTTCTGTAATTTGTGCTCGAGATGTGTTCTGGTTTGCTGGACGTGACCGTGTGTTGATGCTGTTTAGAGCGCGTGGGATGATGTATGTTGATGTGGCTGCAGATGGCGAGTGTCCAGGTGGACTGCAGACTGCAGAGGCAGTGCGGGTGTGTGTGTGTGTGCCTGTGGACCGGGCCTGCTTTTCCTGTGGTTCACCTCTGCTAACAATCACTGCAGCCATAATAACAAGATCATCAAAACATTTCATCATGGCCCTTCCAGTGCCCTCCCCCTTAAAAAGGTATTTGGTTATTTAAACAATTAAAAATGTACAAATGTCTTTAAGTTTACCGTATAACAAAATATCAAATCAATCTGCATTTCTTAAAAAAAAAAAAAAAATCAAAATAAATAAAGTCAAAATAACATTCAGACATTTGCAAGGGTCCAAATATTATTTGGGGCCAATGTACTATATAAGTAGAAAGTAGTGTGTTAGAATTCTTATTATTATTTTAACCTGCTGTCATTTTAGGATGTTAATTTAACTTTCTTCTTTCTGGCAAAGTGAGTGGAGAGCTTAAAACGGTGTCTCTGCTCTTGATCTGCTTTCTGCCTTTTGATTCAGCTTGCAAGCTGAGAAAGATCTACCTGAGCTCTCTGCTGAGCACTTCAAACATGTCTCTGTTAAACAATGCATGAGAAGCAATCACTAGCTGTAATGATATCATTACAAGAATCATGAGAGCTGACTGCCGTCTCTCCTGGCCTGTATGCATGGTCTGTTAAAGAGGTGGAGAAACAACAACAAAAAAACGAAAACACCCCTCCCCCGCCCAGGGCACATGACATGTCCCTCAATGACTGCCTTATTAACGCAATCGCAAGTACGTTCCGATCTCTTTCAAAGACTGCCATTGTCCGTGCTTCATTGCAGGAATGCAAGTTAGCATGTAAACAAGGTTGTTGGACTCTGACAGTAGCTCAAGCTCTTGTATGATTAATACAAGCTAACAGTAAATATAGAGACCATACACACACACACGCATTCATCAGCAGGGCCACAGAGATACAGACTGGTCTGACACACACAAATACAGATGAAGAATGACGTGTTGCTTCAGATGAGTCAACAGTGCTTGTTCAATGCAGTCATCCTTGGGGGAACATCCACAAACAGGACAACAAAACCTACTGGAGGAGCTAAAATCGCTCAAAAACAACATTTTGTAATAAATTCTGACAAGTTACATCATAAATCATTGTTATTCTTACATCATGACTATTACTTCAAGGGACGAGTTCACCCCAAAAATCCCTTTAATTCTTAGTCATGGAAAAGCAGGGAACTTCCTCTTCTTTTGGTGAAACTCTTGACAATGTACACTTTTTTTTTTGGTCATGGTTTACTTATACAAGATATTAAACAGAGTAAATACTTAAATTAGAAAAAGAGAAATGTATCTGCCAAATGTTGCCCAATTTGAGATTATTGCCATTAGCTGATTAAAAGACATAAATCTATTCAAAATTTACCAACAGACTTTTTAAAGGATAATAAAAAAGTGAATTATTATCATCATGTACCACTGGTAACCTTACTCTTTTTTTATTTACTTAGATTTTTTTAAAGCAATAAGCCACGAGTGGCCATAAAATTACAATGATTTTACCATGGTTAAGCTGGTAACAAAGCACATCTAGAACCCCCTAAGCCGTGACAATGGGATATTTTTAAAGAGCCCCTATCACGGATATTTGAAAATGACTGTTCATATGGTGTGGAATATAGCTCTAAGGGAATGAAAACATCCTGCAAAGATTTATATCTGAAAGTGCACCGTATATAAAGTTATTGTCTTTCAAAAGTGAGAGTCGACTCTGAGTCTATGAAATGAATTGTTTTTGAAACGAGTCATTAGCTGTTACATCGTGACGTAGAGACATATTGGCTGCGCGGGCAGACGGAAGTGTAAACTTGAAGTCTACACATTCAAATACTTCATCATAGCATCATGTCGAGAAGACGCTGTGTTCTACAATGCAAAGATAGTTCTAGGGCTGTCAACTTTAGTCGTTTAGTCGTCTAATCAGTCGATGCCGTCTTGGTCGACTGACATTCTTATTGGTTCGACCAGTCGCATTTTTTTTTTTGCCAATAGAAATAACATTTTCAATGATTTACTCCTTGATATTTATTCATTTATAAAGCAGTTATTTATTACTGTATTCTAAATATAATTAGCCTATGTTTTATCCCCAACTTTAAACGCGCCACGGTTTAGCGCACACACAACACACTCGGGAACCGCACCTCCTGGCTGCGCTGCTGCTCGCGCTCAGTAAGGGATGTACCGGTAGGTAGTTTTGCTGTATTCATTCAGTTCACGCTACTTTAGTCGACAGAATGTCCAAGAAATCTAAATCTTTTATCTGGCTACATTTTTGTGGAGGTAGGCGACGGTGGCGAACGCGTTGCTCCATTATGAGCGCGTGCCTATTTGAAATCGAACTTGAGCGCGCAAAAGACGAGCAGTTCTTTTAACGGCTTTAACATACTGACTCAATAGATTGTTTTTTTTAATAGGTTTTTATTTGTACACTTGACTTATTTGAAAGTAGTCTAAATAATGTAACAAAACGAAAATAAACGTATATGCTATCTTACAACACAGCCTAGATTTCAGATTGTTTTTTAGGCTATTTTGTCTGTTGTTTTAAAATCCATAACAGATCGGCTGGACAAAAGTTAACCCATAGCTTTGTAAGTAAAGAAGAATACAGCATGTATAAACGAGAGCTTTTGATAGGATTTTTCATTATGTGGCAGATAGCAGTTATATTATTTTGTAGAGTATGGTGTGGTCAGGTGCGCGATTGTGACTGTCACAGCTAGTGCTCTTCACTTTTTGCAGTAAAAAAAATCACTTAATTTTCAAAGAATTGTATTATTATTATAGTTTTATTTATTTATTTATGTTTTTTCGTTGTTGTTTTATAAATGCTCTATGACAATTGTTTAAAAAATGTTAAATCAAAACATCCGGGTTTTTTTTTAGTCGACTAATCGTTACGCAGGACAAGACCTTGGTCGACTAAGGATTTCTTTGGTTGACTACAGCCCTAGATAGTTCAGCCACTTTGTTTTCATTTACCAGGGACGAGCATGTGAAGAATCGGTGGTTAGAGTTCATATTTGCAACGAGACCACAACAGTATAGCCGATTGTGTTATCATTTTAATAACGAATCATTCAAAAACATAAATGAATTCAAATGTGGATTTGCAAGCGGTTGTTCCTGAAGGAGGGCTCAGTAACTTACCCAGTGTATATGGATCAGCTTCCTCCTATGAATCACAACCTGTAAGTATTATTAATAATTGTTGCTTTTATGGGTTTTGAACAGTTTTGTAGCGTCAGGGCGTGAGGTGGGAAGGCGCAATAAGTATGTGTGCGCGCGCGTGTGTGTGTGTAAGTTACGCTCAGCGCAGCTTCTAGGTTTCTAATGTCAATTTTCTTTAAATATGTGAAATGTTTGTCGCTGTTATTGGAGTTGTCATAAAGAACAGAGCGTCTTGCAGTACTGCAAAGCTTTATCAATATGTTTATGCGTTATGCTAACAAACAATAACTGACTGGGTCTGTCATCTGACCAATCACCGCCATTCGTTGTAGGAATCATTTTGGAGTCGGTGAGCAAATCAGTTAAAAATAAATGCATATTATAAAAAAATAAATGCATCTATTATTATTGTAATATAGTTTATATATAGCAGGCTATTTATCATTGTAGAGCCTTGTATAATTGGTGTGTAATGATAATTGTATAGTCACTAATGAGAGGTACTTCACAGAAGACAACATAACGACTCCTTGAAGCAAAGAATCAATATGAAACATACATGCACAGATGTGTGTGAGAGAGATAGAGATAGAGAGAGAGTGTCACTGTGTGTGGCAGAAATGACCGTGAAACCCTTCTGTTAACCAAAATGACTGATGTGTGGGGCGTCAGAGCAGGCTGGTGTTAAACTTTCCCAAATCATCCTGGCAACAACCAGCTGACATCCTACACTCAACTCCACAGTGACAGAAATACACTGAGCTCGGTGGCAGCTATTGATCGGCCCTCAACACAATACCGTCTCTTTCATCCATCATCACTCTGCATCTCTAAAGAGAGCCAGGCGCCACTGCCGCTGTATCTATTAAAGTCAGTGCCAGCCCGGGTTCACTCTCACCCTCAAATCTGTGTTATGGAACTCCCCATCAAGCTGAAAATGGCCTCTGTGGCTCAATGTGAGGGATATTCTGGGGAAAGCCTCCTGAGTCCTACGATTATAGTTGTTAGCTGAACTTCCCTATTGTGACCCAATCTGATCCAGCAGTGACACATTCAAGCCCACAACTATCATCCCTGAGATATAAAAATGGACTAGAGTGGGCTATAAATCTATAGAAGTGTGTTTTTCTGTAAAGAGAAAACAAAACAGTCATTTATGGGGTTTTAGATGTATATATTTTTATATAGCTCATTCTTTTAATTGGGGCTTTTTAAATACAAGCTATGAATTTCGATTACCTTTTTGGTTGTTTGTGAATAGTGCATAAAGAAGATAAAGAAAAATCTTTTTGATTCAGACCAACTCCCTAATTAAGCATTATTAAAAAAAAAATCTTTTTGATTCAGACCAACTCCCTAATTAAGCATTATTAAAAAAAATATGTTTAATACATACATTTCCACTACTGTTCCATGACTTATAAGAATTGATTAACTTACACAAGTTTCCCAGGGCTGGAAAATATGAATATTAATATAATATACACTGTAAAAATGAATACGCTTTATCTAATCAAAAAAAGTGTGGCAACAGATTACAAGCACTATTATTAATTAAATTTAACAAATTAGAATTGAGTAATAATTGATCAAATTAATTCCTTAAAAGTTAACCATTTAAAATGAGTAAAACATTTTAACAACAAAACTTACAACCAAAAAACACCATTATGGTGTTTGTTTTAGGTTTGTTTTAAAATGACGGTTTCTCCTTCAGTGATTCTGCTTGTTAACATCAGGTGTCTTCAATGCTGGCAAAATAAAATAAAAAGTTCTTAATTAATCTTTAACGTCTGTCTGTTAGTGAGATATTTGTGTAAAAATTTTTGGTGTAACTTATTTACTAATTTTAAATGGTTAACTTTTAAGGAATAATTTGATTAATTATTACTCAATTCTAATTTGTTAAATTTAATTAATAATATTGCTTGTAATCTGTTGCCACAATTCTATTGATTAGATAAAGCATATTCATTTTTACAGTGTAGTATAATAATACTACAAATAGTAGTACAATAATTTAATAATGTAAATAAAGCAATTAGATGAATTTTCCATTACCTATAGGGTACCCTTATTACATGCGTTTTCAAATATCATCCAAACCTAAACATGAAAATAAATAAATAAATAAATAACTTGGAAACCTTGGTTAGTTTTTTGCTAACGTCTTTGCTGCCTGAGAGCAAATCACTTGTCCTAATGCTCCAAACTGTCTCTCAGGTCATTCTATAGGGGTTGAGAGCAGACAGACGGCTTTAATTGAGTGCAGTGAGTGATGCAGTAAAGGACTCGTGTAGAGTGTGCATCAGCGTAAGTCTCCCTGACAGCATCCAGCTCAAGCACTGTTTTAATTACCTCACCTTGCTTCTCTCTCTCTCTTTCTCCCTCCCTGTCCCTCTTTCCTTCTGCTCAGAATTCAGACAGCTGCTTCCAAACTACTTTAAAACATTTTTTTTGCAAACCATGTAAAACATCACCAAATGTCTCAGGAAGACATCTAAGCATCTCAGAGGGGGCCTGCCACGGCTCAGAGCTCTGGAAATATCCGTGTTTGATTGTCTACAGGATTTTTTAGAATTTGACATCTGTCTCTCAATGTTTGTGAGTGTGTGTGCGTGCAGCTGTCTGAATCAGCTGGGAGATGGGGGGTCCAGTGTCTGGCATATCCCTCATTGCCTCGGGCTTCCTGCATGAACTGTCCGTCACCTACACGCAATCAGTAGAGGACAAACACTCGAGCACAAGAAAATATTACTGTAGTTATGCAAACTCTCACGTATCCTGCCACAAAGCAAGCACTGTGGTTACTGTCAACGTATGAGTCTAGATGTAGAGCACTAGACAGTCATAATTAGGCCCAGACAGAATATGGAGGTTTTCTGCACTTTCTGTCCTGGTTATAGCAGAAAATCTGTGGAATAGATTTACTTTACTTAAATATGGAAAAAAAAAAAATATATATATATATATATATATATATATATATGGAATTCTGCTAACCTAGCTAATACAACAGTGCAATAAAAAAGTTAATACTTGAGTAACTTACATTTTACATACAATGTGGGCAATTCATCCAATGAAAATCAGGGACCTACTGATATTAAAATTATAAATAAATAAATAAGTTACAATTAACTTGGCAGTTATTCAAATTATATACTATTTTGAAAAAAAAAGTTAAATGGTAATTAAACACTAATCATCATGATAACCAATAAATAAAATAAAACACACACACACACACTAACAACTAAAACCAATCATTTAAATGTGAATTTAGACTTCATACTATTTAAATGTACAGTGTAAAAATGACATTTAACAGTATTTTTAATAATTAGCGTTCACTTTAAGTGAGCATGATGACTGCAAAAGTAACAAATGTGAAAAATTGTAGAAAGAAATATCAATCAAATATCCAGTAATGGTTGATACCGTTAATTTATAAATTAATAAACTAAAATTATCCAATAATGATATGGTACTGATATATCCTACATCCCGACTGAAAATAATTCCAAATAAAGCCACAAACAACATGCAAACATGATACAAACAGTAAAACAGCCCAGTGCTGTTCGACTGAATATTAGTGCTCTTGGAACGCCACTCAGCCAATTATATTGGAGGACCGAAACTGACGGATTATTTTATAAGAATCATTAACACGCCACACACAAGGAAACAAGAAAGCTTGTTCTGATGCAAAGTCCAAGATCATTTGTTCTGGGGCATATTAAAAGATTCCAATTTCCTTGTGTGTCTTTTGAGACATAAATAATATTATTCAAAATGAAGAGTTCAGATGCAAAAGCCTCTAAGTGCCATTTGAAATTTTCTTCTAAAATGATCATTTTTATCAAGCTTGTATATTTAATTTCAGTAATTTCACTTAAATGGCAATGAAGATTACCTATTAATTGTCATTTAAGTGAAATTACTGAACTTAAATATACAAGCTTGATAAAAATTGTCATTTTAGAAGAAAATTTCAAATGGCATTTGAAGGCTTTTGCATCTGAACTTACTTCAAATGCAGCGCTAGGCAGAAGGCCTTTGGGTAGATCCTCACAATAAGTAAACTCTTCCAAGTTCTCGTCTTCCTCCTTCCTTGATTCTCCTCCTCTCTCTCTCCCATAAGCAGCGGAGGAGCGATTTCAATCATTTCGTAACCTCCCAGCAATCATGGCTTTAACTCCCCTGTTATTTAAAACAATCTGAGCTCTGAGCGCGAGTTAATCACTGCTTATACAACATCAGTCAGGGTTATTCATTCTGTTCCAATTAATCATGCCATTTATCTACATTGTCTGAGCCTTCTGCTCAACAAATTCATCTGTAATGACACAGACAATTCACATTGTTGAATTTTATCATGTATGTGGCAAACGGAGGGCAAATTGCTCGAGATTACGCATGTGTTTGTGTACGCGCCTGTGTGTGCGTCAATTTCGGCGAGCATAAATTCAGCACCATCTGGTTTTGGCTCTTGCTGCACGGCTCTCTCACTTAATTAACTGGAGGCCATTACATTTCCTGAAATGTTTACACGTTCTCTGGTTCATGTCATGCAGGCAGGCAGGAGGGGAGCAGGAAGGACTCGTAAGACCAACGCCGTTCCCTGGATATTACACACTCAGTGTGTGCCAGTTAAGGGGGCGTGAGGCTGCTTGCAGGGCCTGGACGTCTCTCGCTGCGCCTACCCTGTCAGCACAGATAAAGGCCTGCCTGTCTGTGTTAGATCCCGCCCACACACACGCATTCAGACAAGCTCCAGCTGCCCAAAACACTTCATACCAACCAGACAGAGAGCTAAGCATACATAAAGACTAACACGCATTAATACCGCCCAACAAAGACTGCAGCTACTCGCCACATATACACTATTTAATTAGCCTGAGAAAAAGTAAAACTGTGGCTGTCAGTTTAAGAGGAACCACAGCAGCTCTATTAGATAGTTTGGGAAAAGAGAATCTGAATTGGACCAGCATCAGTATATAAGGGGCATTGAGGATATTGTAGAACATGCAACAAAATTGGTCAGAGATTTTTATATCCTGGTAGACATATTTATGGCACTGGGCAGGACCGCTTATGCAATTTGTGTGTAATAATGTAACTTGACAGCAGCAAAGAAACATGAAAATACAATGCTAAACATGTCTAAAAATGAGAAACTTAAGTTATATTTGCAGTGTAATGTTACAACGTTAATATTAAACTGGTGTGTGTACAGTATATTGCCTATTTTAGAAAAGTTCTGAATGTGATTCAGATTTACTACAGATATGTGCCACATTAATTCATTTTGTGCATTTTTAATTCAGTGAGTGGTGAAGTTTCTTTTTGTCTTTAATTGCCATTACGTGCTACATAACGTGACGCTATATTTGTTAGTATTTTATCTTTTTCTTTTGTGTCAATCAAGTTCTGAATAAAGACAACTGATCGATTAAGGAAGTACCTTTTATACACTACTGAAACTTGTGAAGTCAGATTTATTTATTATTTAAAAATACATTTATTTTCTAATTTATATTAGGATTTATTTTTTAAGAAATAAAACCTGAGAAATATTATAACAAATTATTTTAAAATGTTTTACATACATTTTTCTGTGGAAGGCTCAGTACTACAGCCAGACCGATATTATCGGCCGATATTAGGCATTTTCCAAACTGTCGGTATCGGCAGTTATAATGGCCGATAAATGAATATTTCAAAAATAAAATAAAAACGGACGAAACACGCTTCAATCATCTCTCCTTGGCCTGTTGAACTGTATGTTTTACAATTTGCAGTATGACGTTATCTATTGCTAAATTATGGCTCATCATAGACTAGCTAACCACAAAGCTAGCTAATGCCACTATCATCAGTGAAAGACTGATAACGTTAACATTAATGAGCTTGGAAACCACAATGAACTTTTTCTGCCTAAATAAAGTAATGATTACTGTATTTATAACTAGCATATCTCTAGTTACAGTCCCTGCATTGTAAAATGTAAGTTAGACTTGCGAGGAGTGAACATTTAGACATAGAGAAAAAGTATCAAACGTATATTGTGCATAAAAGTTAGCTTTTCTTTTACACGTGTGTGAAATCCAACAACGCCAAGTGTGCGCCAAGTGTAATCTGTTAATGTTTTGTTGCGCGTTTCTGAAAATAAATAAATAAATATCAGCCGATATATCTGGAATATCAGATTTTAAAACCCCAAATATTTGTATCGTATCGGCCTTCAAAATCCTTTATCGGTCAGGCTCTACTCAGGACCACAAAACGTCCATTCAATCGTTGTATTTGAGTCAAAATTTCCATACCTCCAAGCACCCTGCTTGCATAGATATTCAAACGTCAACAGCATGTTCCATGAGGCTATGCAGAGTTGTAAACAGACAATCCTGAGCGCTGCAAACAAACTGCAGCCACCTTTAACAGTCCTGAACCAAAACAACAAGCTTATGCAGACTCTGCTCTGACTGTGCTGGGATCATGTGTTTTGGAGGAGGCGTGAAGGGAGGTTGGGATCTTAAGCTTTCAAAGCTAGCTTGGTATTTCTAGCTTTTCCGAAATTGTCTACCCTAGATTTAATGCTAAATGCAAATATATAAACAAACAAACAAATGCAAAAAACAAAACAAACAAACAAACAACAATATCAAGTTATATATACCAATACCTTTATCAGTGAAATACAATTATTCACACCACCATTCTTTGTTCATATCACCCAACCTCTACCCATACGATATTTAGAAATAGAGTTTTAACTTGACAGGTCTGACTCTTAGCACAAATCGAACACCCTAAACTCACACTGCCAGTCTGTAACACATACCAACCACACGTATAAAATAGAGCGTGGATCTGAAACCACGATGACTCAGAACATTAGTCTCAAACTCTGAGGTAGGAAGCCGTTTATGGCCCAGTCTGCAGGCTATCTGAGTGGTTTTACTCTCACAATGAGTACAGTCAGTGCTGGATGGAAATGCATTTGAGGTGAGATGACTATTCTACATGTATAATTAAAAAAAAATAAAAACTTGTCCATTCATGCCTATGTGCAATCTCTCATCTGACCCATCTAAGTGAACTGACCACATCAAGCACACAGCAAGAACTGTACAATACATGATAAGTGTTAAATGATGACATGGGCTGATAGGAGGAACTAGCTTCTTTTATATGTACTTTCATGTCATGTGAGTCCACATACACACTCACCGTCTCGTTGCCAAAAAGGATGTCCACATAGGGCATAACCTTCATCAGGGCCTCCTTGAAGAACTCACAGATGAATGGAGCCGACAGATTCAAGCAGAAGATCTTGTTGTTTTCAGAAGCGTGTTTGGCTATCTTCAGGATCGACTCCAAAGGACACGGTCAGGAAGAACCCCTTCAGAATAAGACAAAAATGATAGTCAAAACTTGTGCAGTTATAGAGACTAGAGCATCAGACGGTTTACCACTTGGTTGGAGTTTTTTACGTTACCAGGAACATATAACACAAACAGGGTTTGAGACTAAATTTTTCACTCACCGGCCAATTTGGCGACTAAATTATTAAGTTACTGGCAATTTTGAATTTGATACTCAGCCCTTATACCAAACAATAAATACTGTACATCCAGCCATCTACCTCCCTTCCTCTTATCATCAACTCATCTGACCAAAATGTAATATTAGGTGGACATTGATCAACACAGTACAAAGATATATCGTTACGTTCCAAGATATCTTGGAAAATAACAATGTATTTTTCGAGTTAACCAAATGCTTTTTTAATCTTTGGTTTTGCTTCAATGCAACTGAAGAAGCCAGGCCGTTACTTGTTGCAAAGTGAAGTGCTTTGTTGCATATGTTCAAGTAAGCCAGACATAAGCAGATTCTGCGCAATACGCTGTATTGAATACATCAGGATAACTCACAAGTTAAGTATTTGCACTAAATCAGCGGACATTTGGTTTACACAAACTTCTCCAGCAAAGTGAGAAAACATAATAAGTAACACAGCAAATTGGCAAGAGATTTGATAGTTGTAACTGCCACAGCCGATTTTTGTCCCGCATTTGGCGGGTGTTAATTTCAAACCCTGAACAATTAACCACATATGATAGCAGGCTTTTGGAGCTTCTATATAAGTACATCTCAGCATTACAACGCAACAGAAAGAAAAAGAAAAATGCATGTTCCTCCTCCAAGTGGAGTAAACAAGGCTAAGCTTGATATAATGGAGAGTATGATGAGGCACAAATAGGATTAAGGTTTTAGGAGATGAGAATGAATGATGGCAAATGGAGTCCATAATTGCACTGGCACTTCCATCAGAGAGCAAGTAGAGTTCAAAGTGACAACCAAATACAACAAAGGGCACCTTGGCCCACCTCCTCATACAGGAACAACTGCAAGGTCTCTTAGAGGATGAGATGTATACATCTTGCTTATGCTGAGGGCACTCTCTGAACATATGTAACAAATACAACCCTTTTTTTTTTTAAACAAACAAGTAAGATATACACTACCGGTCAAAAGTTTAAGATCGGTAAGATTTTCTATGTTTTTAAAAAGAAGTCTCTTCTGCTCACCAAGGCTGCAATTTTTTTGATAAAAAATACACAAAAACACAGTAATATTGTGAAATATTATGACAAAATGACTTATTTATGTTAATATATATTAAAATGTCATTTATTCCTGTGAAAAAAAGCTGAACTTTCAGCATCATTACTCCAGTCTTCAGTGTCACATGATCCTTCACAAATCACTCTAATATGATGATTTTATGCTCTAAAAACATGTATGATTATTATCCATGTTAAAAACAGTTTTTTACATTTTTATTTCAGGATTCTTTGATGAATAGAAAGTTCAAAAGAACATCTTTTATCTGAAATGGAAAGCTTTTGTTACATTAAACACTACCCTTTAAAAAGTTTGGGGTCAGTAAGAATTTGTATTTTATTTTTGGGGGAAATAAATAAGAAATCAATACTTCTATTCATCGAGGATGAGTTACTTTGATCAAAAGTTACAGTAAAGACATTTATAATGTTAGAACAGATTCTAATTAAATAAATGCTGTTCTTCTTACCGAATCTTAAACTTTTGACCGGTTGTGTATACCATACAGTGGACTAACTTTGCTTTAAAAAATCTGTTTGGGGGGTAATGCAATGCTATATCAGACATATACAATAACAATTGCAGAAAAATAGTCCCAATAGTACATTAAGTTTAATGTGTCGACATAGAACACGTTTAAAGTAATAGTTGCATTCTTACATCATCTATAATACAATATTGTTGGTCCAGCCCGTTCTCATCCTTTAGAGTCACATAGAACGTTATATGACAAAACCGGCGCTATATTACGCACATGGCACCCTTTATCGTTAATATAACACGCGAACCCAAGGCGTCATAAATCCTTAAGCGTAACATGAGACTACCCTACCCCACTCCTAAACCTACCCATCACAGTGCGTGTTATATAAACGATAATGGGTGCCATGTGCGTAGCATAGCGCTGTTTTGTCATGTAGCGTTCTATATAACGCTAAAGGTTGAGAATGCATTGGTTAGTCCCAGGTTTCTTCACAGTAATAAATACATACATGGACGGTCCCACAATCAGTATTTGTATTACCTAATAGTCTGGTGGTAGAACTTTTGTGAAGTGCGTCTGAGGTTACGGATTCTAATCCACCTGTGTATCGTTTTTTTTTTTCTCCTTAAAATCCAAGATGTTAATCAATGACTCTATATCAAGAGCAGGGACACGTTTGTGTACATTTTGTTTAGTGATTTTAAACAGATAGAACAGAGTATCTCTGCATCAGCAAAAAGCGATACATTGAAGCAATCGTCTGTGTAAAGTCTGTGCACGAGCCAAAAGAGAACATTCGCTACTGATAACATTGGCAACAAACACATCAGCATGAATTCAAAAACAACATTGCAGGGCCAAATCACCTCTTATTTGAGACAAATTAATGTCAACTGGATGCGTTTCATTTGCATTAGGTATAACCATGCAGTGAGAGGTTTCAAAAAAGTGGTGGGGACAATATCGACCTTGGCAAAAAGTGGTGGGGACATGTCCCACCCAGAATTTATGCCTATGATAACAAAGAAAAACTAAGACTAAGAGTCTTGTACTTATTAAAAAAAACATTATTAATATAATGATAATAAAATACTGAGTACTGTGGCACTAACTTGGCATAGCAGCATTAGAATAGGAATACAATGATATATATATATATATATATATATATATATATATATATATATATATATATACACACACATACACACACACACGCGTAAACCTATTAAAATAAATAAAGTACAAACTTAAAAAATGCTGGATACTGTGGCAGTATGCAGGTTTGGTGAAAGTACCAGATGGTAATATCATGATGCTTCATTACATACCATAGTGCAATGAAAAAAAAAATTACCAGCAATTAAAAAAAAAAAAAAAAAAAAGAAATTGTGATAAAAACATCAAAGATCCATGTGGTATATCCATGGCACCATGTCCAAAAAACCACCACATTTAAAACATTACTTTATGTATGAAATGTATAATTGTAAGACATCCAAAAACAGAGTATATTCCAACAGTATATAAAGTATATAATACGCCCAGAAAGCCAATCTGAAGACATGGTGTGATTTTCCCCTTGCTTGCACAGGACGGTCTAGGGAGCCATTCGAGCCCAATGTGATGGCTGCTCTCCAGTTTTTGTTCCAGGAGGACAGGAGTAAAAAAAAAAAAAATGCTTGCATCTGATGAAGTGGAAAACAAAGGTCTTGTCTGGACTCTTCTTACCGAGAAACAAGAGAGGCTCCTCAGTTCATTGTGTGAATGAATACAGAGCTGGTAAGGAAACACCTTCACGTTTAAACCTGAAACCCTACACTGGGCCTGTTTCTTCGATACAGTTCTTGCACTGAGAGTATAATTCAGAGATACAGTGCAGGTGAGATTAAGGGGGATAGAAGGACACGGAGAGGGAGAAAATAGAGAGAGAAACACAATTGAGAGTGTGTGAATGAGAGAAGGGTGCATTGCTAGGGGAGTGCTGGCTCTTACTAAAGCTCAGAGCACTGCATTAAAACAGATGAGGCTTTTGTAGCTGAGAGTAGAGAGAAGTGACCTTCATGCGTTCAGTGTGACTGTGTCAGCTATTACACCATTCACACAGGGAATCTGAGAGGCTTGTTCTGTCACCAGACACATGTGAGCATATTGTACATTACAAAACATCCATCTGCTATCATCAATGAATTACAGATGTCATCATCTTCACCTATCCAAAATCCAGCATGCGGATAAAAAAAAAAAACTGTCATCAAAAGTCAGGACATCTGATAGCTGTAATATCACAAATGATCTCTGGGGAACATCACATTGTTAGTGAAATGTCACTGTGACAACAATGTGAAAAAATAAAACATTACCGATATTTATTAGGCCAAATCTTGTTTTTAAATATTTCTATGCAATTTAGCAAAATGTGCACTATATCTGTGTGTGTATATAAACTTCTATGTAAACTGTTTTCTATATATATAAAAAATCTAAAATTAAATTACATTAAATATGATATTACACAATATAAATTGTAATTTGACAATTATAACAAAATATGATCTTAGTGTATTTTAAAACAAAAAAATACATTATAATATGCATAATAGATATGCACACATACATAGTGTAAAAAACAAATCTATTTTTAATGTAAAATTGTATATAAAATATCAACATACAATTATTATTTAACATTATATAATTTTAATGTAACCAATAAAATAGGATATTAAATACAAAAATTGTGTAAACGGTAAAAAACAACTGCCACACTATTGTGAGGTTAAATAAACTCAACTGATCAACCAAAAATAAAAACTAATCAACGCACTCTGCCAGATGGCTTGTTATACACATTTCATCATATAATATTGCTGTAAACATAGCTTGACGTGTAAAAAATAAAATGCCTTTGAAAACAAACATTATGGTGGTTAGACTAGCTCAAGCCCAACAGCATCCTGGGTAGCTTTAGATGCTGTCTGTGCAGAGGTAATGGACCATCCGTGCGTACGTCTCTCAGCATTACTCCCGTCATTAGCACACCTCGGCTATGATGTGCGAGCATCGTTTGGGGGAATCAGCCCACTGCATTATTGGAACTTTAATGTTGGTGTGTTTGAAGTTGGAGAGATGGCCTGAGGGAATCTGCTTTAATGGATGTGCCATTCTCTCTTTTCTCCCTGAACCCGACTCCACTGGCACTGGCACTTCACAGCTTTCTGAGGAGGAAGAGTGCCAGAGCCTGTCGTACCGTCCTCCCGCTTAAAAAAGTTTCGCAATTCTCTGGACATCCTTCAGAATAAAAAGCACAATCTCAACATGAAAGGTCACCTGTCACTCAAAGAGGCCTTAATGCACAATGTATCATTTATGAATTACTGCTGTCTGTCACATGGAAATGCGTGTATCTAGACGAGTCCATTCGGCAGCAGAAGACGCGGCCCTAGTGCTGACAAGACATCTGGTCCGGTTTATTAAAGCCCTTCAAAAGGGCTGTGTTTAGCATTCTCCATTGAATCTGCATGCTAAACAGGCCTCTCAAGCCCATGTGCTCAGAGAAAGAGAAGCCTGCTGCTGCTGCTGGCTCGGTGCAGGCCAGCTTGAACTTCCCCGTACTGGAACGAGCCCCTGAGATGAGAATCTTCACCCTTTCACATGTCATACGCAGGTTTTTATCTCTGTAAGAGTCCCGTGTGAAGGATCAATACATGGCCTGCTCGGAGCAGATTGCACTGACCTGACACCTGGCTATCACAGCAGCCATCTTAAACAAGTAATACGCCGCTGCCTCACTTTCCGTGGATGGAGTGGGCTGATTGTCATCCACCAAAAGAAACAGTGGAGTCTGGATGGTGACCAGCTGATTTGATCATCCAATTTAATCTAGTAAAAAATATTTGTCCCAGTAAAAGGGTTTAAGATCGTTACAGTGGTAGTTCACCCTCGTGTCATTCTAAACATGTATGAATGAATTGTAGGAAGATACTTTGAGGAATGTTTTTTTTTCTCCATACAATGTAAGTCAATGATCAAAGTCACTATAGCAAATTAGCTCAAGGGAAATATAAATAATAAATTAGAATTTGTTATAATTTATTATAAATATTTGGATCAGTTAATAGAATTAATACAATCAACTAACGAACTCAGAATTCATTATTTATTAAAGGGGGGGTTGACTGCTTTTTTTATTTGCATGATTGTATCTATGGGGTGCAATATAACATGTATTTGTGGTTTTTCTTTTTTTAAAAGTCTTATTTTTCATAAACTTCACCTTTATTGTCAGCCGCGCTTCTCCTCTGTCCCCTGAACGAGAGGTTCACTTCCTGATTCTATGAAAACACTCCCTCAGAAATACGTTGTGAGCTCAGATTGGTTAGTTTGGCCCGGTGTGTTGTGATTGGCTAAACTGTCGCTCACGTTGTCCGTGAAGATTAACGGCCATTACCTTTACGGGCGAAACGGGCAATGTCATGAGCTCCGGTCCAGATGTAAATATGTGTCGAACTGCAGTATCAGTTTCAGGCAGAATCAGACCGAGGAAGCCGCGATGAAGAGAGTCAAACAGAACCTCACCACACACGGCTCTTACTAAACATTTCTGAATGATAATTTGCTACATTTTTTAACTTTATACACGTTTGTTTTACACAATAGCATCTGACTGGCAATGATAGCAACTGACTGGCTACTAATGTGATACTCAAACAGCGTTGGCATGTTTACGTTCTTGATCAAATCGAAAATAACGTCATAAAGCATATATACATGAAAAATACGTTTAAAACATTAGTACTTATAGAAAATTCAGGTCCATAATGTTTGTACGCGTTTGTCATAGACACAAAATAGCATAGGCTAACTATTAGTGGCTAAAGCCATCGCTGGCATTTGAAAATAATAAAACACAAGGCTACGTCTTGAATTATACATGCAAAAACATTTAAAATGATGAAGTCTTAGCCTACTTACAGATTGTGGCCCAACACTGCTGCCTCTGGTTTTAAAGTCGGAACTGCTTCATGTTTTAGTAACAGTTTCTTGTTGAATCCGGTGTCGAACTCGCTAGATTACGATCGTCATTTTCAGGAACATAATCAAACATAAATTGTATCCATTGTTGAGGAAGAATAGCGTCTATGGGAAGCCCGAACACAGAAGACCTGACAGCTGCGTCAACAACACACTCGACGAGTCGACGTGCCTCAGAAATATGCGCATTGCACATGCCATTTTCTGCATATTCTGAGGGAGTGGTTGATGCAAATGTGTGGGTTAGTGACGTACCATAACCCAGCTGTAGTCCCAATCAAGTCGTTTTTGTAGGCAATTATACTTCCTGATTTTTAAAAGACGATATCTCTGCTTACACTGAACTTTCAGCACTGCAACTTTCCAGATACTGTTCATGCACCAACAGCAACATTACACACTATTTAAAATCAAAAAAGTGAAATCGCAGTCAACCCCCCCTTTAATTCTAAGAAATGTTAATTTCTGGTGTATGGGAAACTTTCATTCTGTACAGTACTACTCTACTCTGAGCATGTAGCCCAAATCTGACGATTCAATTTATTAGAATGGTCAAGACAGGCAGGGTCAAACAGTGGCAAACACAACAGAGAAGGCAAGGCTGAGACAAACCAGGTAGACAGGCAAAGGGTTGAGGCAGGCAAAGAGAATCAGAGTCCAGTAAACACTCCAGGGTCAGGGCAGGCGGAGAAGGGTCAGCAACAAAAAACAATCCAAAGGTCAAACGACAGGAATCAAACTCAGGAAAATAACGCTCAGAAAAGATATCCTGGAAAGTTAAGACTTCGCACTGAGTGTGGTTCAGGGAAGTAGTGTGGGTGTGTGAATGAGATGCAGGTGTGTGTAGTCTGTGCAGTGTAGGTATATGGTGTTTGGTATAATCATTCCAGGGAGGTGCATGATGGGAAATGAAGTGAAAGTTAATCCAGGAAGCACGTGACTAATCGTGACAGCATGATTAGGGACTCCAGTATACGAATATGAACCAAGAACAACTTTAAGTGTTAAGTCTAGTTAATAAAATCTAACTAACCTATGTGACTAACACACACACATACAAACAGACAGTTAAGCAATGGAAATAGAGCTGAAGCAGAATAAAGGAGAACATGAAGTTATAGCATTGTTAGATATTGATGGTTTGCTCAAGGGTGTTTATCTGCTGAATTCACAAGTTTGATACTTGCATGTCTCTCGCATTTGAATAAAATTGTCCAATTTGATGACAAACAAAATGTACAAAATGTAAACGATACGATAGAGTTAGTTTTAATCAAGACTCAGCTTACTGTATTTATAAAGTAAAATTCAAAAGTAAATTCTGTCATCATGTTCTCACCCCTCGTGTCGTTTCAAATCTATAAAAATTTTATTTAATTTCCAAACACAAATTAAGATATTTTTATGAAACCTGAGAGTTTTAGTGACATTACTACTTTAAACTACTCTATACAATGTTGAACAATGTATAATGCAATGGGGGAATAGTTGTGGTTCCTGGTAATAATCAAATATTTTTATTTTAATAATAATAATAAAATATCATAAAAAAATAAGGGCATAAAATATCATGATAGTGTAGAATTGTGAGTTCAGTATCGTGATTTTTATCGGATCATGACATAAGTCTATCGTTACCCCTAATGAATAGATCCGGTCTAAAAAATGTTATTGAACCAAAAACCAGAAGGGGTATTTTCTCAGTGCAAGATGTTTTATTCAGTGTGTCTCAATTACAGCAATTCAACATTAGATAAAACCATTTTAATAAGAAGACGACGCAGGATTGAGCATACCAAAGGGAATGAAAGATGTTTGATGTTATCTGCTCATCTTACTACACTGTAGTCCTCACAGTCCACATCACATCTGGTTTCTTTTTGCCTGTCTTAAGAAACATGTTCAACAGGGCCTTATCTAATATTGCTGCTCAGTTTAATGGCAGGCAGCATGTGACATGAAAGCTCAACAGCTGCCAGCTCTCACGGTATTCTTTTTCGATTTCTTACTGGGCCCCATCAAATGTGTCTTTATCCGAGTGCGATGCCAAAAGGAAAAGCCTGTGCTTGATTAAAGAATCATTTTTTATATAATGAATACGAGACTACCATAAACATCAAGAGAACATCAGTGCAAGTGGGCCAGAGTATCACATCACGATGGACTTAATCTGAGCGTTTATTTCATGTAAAGAGTCAAGTTTAAAATAAACACAGCTGATGGTATGTTTGATTGATCTTCGAAATCTTAAAGGGATACTCTACCTTATTTGGAAATGGGCTCATTTTACAACTCCCCCAGAGTTAAACAGTTGAATTTTACCGTTTTCGAATCCATTCAGCCAATTTTCTAATATTTAGAAGAATATCAGTAACCAGACCTTGGTCTCATTGACTTCCATAGTAGGAAAAAAAATATACTAATATGGAAGTCAATGAGACCAGAAACTGTCTGGTTATTGACATTCTTCTAAATATCAAAAAAATTGGCTTAATGGATTTGAAAATGGTAAAACTCAACTGTTTAACTCTGGAGGAGTGGTAAAATGTGCCTATTTCCTAAAAAAGTGGAGTATCCCTTTAATGTTAGGAAAGGAGGATGCTTATAAAATGTCATATATTAAATCACTAGCTAAACAATGAATTCTCAGTGACCAGGCACAGGTGAATACAAGTCAAGATATACTTAAAAAACAGATGCCTTAACCACTGTCCTCTAGGGAGAGCAAGGCTATTATTATATTCATCTACAATAGCTTTGGGAGGGAAAGGGGAGGTCAGTTTTCTGGCAGGCCGACACAGCCTTCAACTCTAAAAATGACTGTGTAAAGAAATTAGACACTAGAAAAATATGTAATCAGCAATTTAGCAATAATGCCCATAAATAAATAATCAGCACCTCCATTAGCCTGACATGTATCCGAAGGCGCGGTGCGTGACGCGAGCTACCGGATTGTGCACTCGCAGACAGTCAGTCCATTAAAGAGAGCCATCCGTCCTGGTGCACTTCCCAACGCCACTTCAGGTGGAGTGTGTTATTCTGTGAGCCAAGGGGCGGCAGGCCCAAAGCGCTCATTTGTAGTACCATAAGACAGGTTGTAATTACACTCACCCAGCACGAAGGGAATAGGAAGAGAGCCCCGAACCTGACGCATTAACCCTATGAGGAGGTTAACCATAATGGACATAAGAGAGCTAAAGAGAACTGCTGGATTTTACATAATTAGAGTCACAGGATCTCTCAGAAGCCCCAGAGATCAAAACTTTAAGCTGTCTAGTTCGCACAACGTGCTGAGTACTTAGTGTTCAGAGAGCGAATTTATCTAGGATTTAGCACGGACAAAAAAAAAAGTTTGAGGGTCCAAAGCCTTGAGGTGTCAGCGTAATAATTCATCACCTCGCTCCAATAACAAAACATCTATCCTAGTGAGAGTGAGGAGTCTCCAGATAAGGTGTTATATGTGCACTGGCGTGTTTTTGTTTGTTTTGCCTTTATTGTTAAAATGTCAGTTTGACAAGACGTCAAGATGAAGAGAGCAATGTGCTAGCGCTAAGAAAGCTTATGAGGGAAAAAGTAAACATCTTTCTGTGACTTTTTCAGACACAGAGACATTTTTCATGGTGCGACTCCACATGGGAGTGAGTGCACGAGGCAGATTATTTAGCACACAATTAAGAGCTGCTAAAATATGGCAACAGCTCGCCTCCTCTCGCTATACTGGTATAATTAGATTTTCACCTGCTGTTGAGATACTGAAAAAAATGCTTGATTCGTTGGACAAGACAAAGAGGCACCTGACGTGCCAGCGCCGATCCATCTCACTCCTCAGCATGCTGGGAGTTTGTGAGGTAAATTGAAAATGCTGTTGAAAGCTCGCCTGGATGAGTTGCACAGTCTGCTTAACACATTGGTATAGGGACAGATGCTACTTTGGAACAATATTGCTATCAACATATTTTTGTTTAAAAAAAAAAAAAAACAAGCAGATGAATGTAAACAGCTAATATGCAATCAATGAGATTTTGACGAATGTGAGACATCTTTGCACTGTTAAAGAAAGAGTTCACCCCAAAGAGAAAACTCTGTCAATTACTCACCTTAATGTTTCAAAGCCATTTAAATTTAAATATTTGCTCATTTTTTTGTCCATCCATTAAAAGTCCATGCAAATAAATTGTGATTAGTAAAATAAGACATTGTATCACCCTCTGAAGAGACTGGATCACTTTATGAGATTAAAGGATTTAATTAAGGATTTCATTTATATAAACATTGAGCATACATACAGCACATCAAAAATGGTAAAATTGAAGATTAACTGTGGTTGTTTGACATGCGAAAACCCATGAGATTTGTTCCTGTGCATCAAGTACGCATGTTAGAGATGCCGTTTACCATATTTAATGTGCTGTACCAGCCCGTTCTCATCCTTTAGCGTCACATAGAACGCTATATGACAAAATGGCGCTATACTAAGCACATGGCACCCTTTATCGTTAATATAACACGCGAACCCAAGGCGTCATAAATCCTTTAGCGTAATATGAGACTACCCTACCCCACACCAAAACCTACCCATCACAGCGCATGTTATATTAACGATAACGGGTGCCATGTTGGGCTGTAGTCAACCAAAGAAATCCTTGGTCGACCAAAGTCTTCTCCTGCGCAACGATTAGTTGACCAAAAAAAAAAGACAGGATGTTTTTATTGAACATTTTTGAACAAGTTTCATAGAGCATTTATAAAACAACAACTAAAAACATCAAAAATATATAAAACTATAATAATAATACAATTCTTTGCAAATTAAGTTATTTATTTTATAGACCACACCACACGTGACAAAAAAAACTGCTATCTGCCACATAATGAAAAAAACTAACAAAAGCTCTAGTTTACAGGGGCTGTTTATTCTTCTTTACTTTCAAAGCTATGGGTTAACTTTCGTTCAGCCGATCTAGGCGTTTTAAAACAAACACAAAAAAAACCCAAATAGCCTAAAAAACAACCTAATAATAACAGGCTGTATTGTATGACCGCATATAGGTTTATTTTCGTTTTGTTACATTATTTAGGCTATTTTCAAATGCGTAAAGTGTACAAATAAAAACAAAAACATATCAAGAAAACACAATCTATTGAGTCAGCATGATAAAGCCATTAAAGGGACTGCTCACGTCTTTTGCACGCTCAAGTTCAATTTCAAATGTAGGCGCGCGAATGATGGAAGCAACGCGGTCGCGGTGCCACACACTCTTTTTTCCAAGTGTGTCCACGCCACATTGAGATAAAAACAGTGTATAAAAACATAAAAACAAAAACAAGTAGCGTTCTAACTGAATGAATACAGCTAAACTACCTATATCCCTTACTGAGCGCGCAGCAGCAAAAAAATTGCCTAAATTAAAGCATTTCAAGTTGGGGATAAAACATATGCTAATTATATTTAGAATACATAACTGCTTATAAAGGAATAAATATCCATTGAAAATGTCTTTCTATTGGTAAAAAAAAAAAAAAAATGCAACTGGTCGAAACCAATAAGAAGTCAGTCGACCAAGATGGCATCGACCGATTAGTCGACTAAACGACTAAAGTTGACAGCCCTAGTGCCATGTGCGTAGTATAATGGCGTTTTGTCATATAGTGTCATCTATATGACGCTAAAGGATGAGAATGCGTTGGCTGTACAGTATATGCGTGTTACAACCTCTGCAAATGTACTTAAAGTGCAACATTAAGTGCAATCTCTTTTTTTTTCTTTTGACGCATTTAAGTTTTGGTGGTGTGGACTTAAAATTGATGAACTAATATTCTGAAATGACTGAATTTTCATTTTTGGGTGAACAATCACTTTAAATCAACAGTTGCTGTGATTTCATCAAGTCACTGTTTAACATTGTTTCAGTGAATTGCCCATAACTATTAGGGTTACAGCCAAAGACACTGAAGCAGCCAAGAGTAATAATCACAGAGCAGAAAAACCTACTTTTAATTTACGGCACAATGCCAAGAGGAGGTAATATGTTATTGTCTACTGCAAATTTACTCTGTTGAATGTCGGGATGCCAGAAGACGTGGGAATCGCGAGCCAAGAACACAGTCTGGCCTCATCTTGCTTTAAGTGGATACATATTCTACACCAGTCTCGAGGCTTTCTGAGGAACAGTCGGGCTTATTAATCCTCCACACGCTCTTCGGGCTTGTCAAATCCCATTCGAACGCCACAGGAAACAAATGTGTAAACACATCCATTGTAGTGTGAAGGCTGTCAAACTCGATGCCTGCCCTCACGTAGAGACGTAGGCTAAAAGTGAAATATAAGCCGCATCGAAGGCGGTTTTTCAATTGCGACGTGCCACGCAGCTGCAACCGGCTCTCGCAACCCTCAGAAACATAAGAGCGCATGCAAAAGTGGGCCATTAATGATTAATGGCTGTTTAAATAATCATCTGACGGCAACTGTGGAGAGAGTCCCTGATGAAAACATCAACAGCAGTGCCTCTTGTCAATGCCTAACGATGAGACTAAATGTGGGCAGGGTGTTTGATAGCAACATCAGTCATTCATAAAGGGAAAAGAAGGCCAGAGATGCAGCAAGGCAACATGGGCACTGGTCAAGAGGTGGGCGTAACCTATTCTACTGTGACTATCGCAAAGCAACAAGAACCGTCACTATTTTCAGCTCATTTCTCATTCTATTGTGTAAAATAACTCCAAAGGTCATTAAGAAATCTGGGTCAAGTGCCTTAAATGGAAACAGCGGGTTTGTGAAGTGAGCCACGGTCCACTGTGAGCTAGTGTGTTGATGGACCTCAGGCTTCAGCCAACCTGACATTTATTTCGTAAACATTAGCAGCCGCCCAACGCGAAGGCCGGCAACCCACGCGATGTGCGCTATAAACCAAAATCACATAGCGGACAGGACACTTCCAAACATTAAGCCGAGGTCACATCAGGCAAACGCCATTATCTAAACAAAGAAGAAAATTAGAAGCTTGGTGGAGCATAATAACCTGCATTTGACAGCAAAAGAACTTGCAATCTAGCAGCATTTTAAAGAGCATAAACAGATTACATGTTGATTTAATTACAGCTTGTCACTTCTTCTCCGTCTGATATTTTCTATATAAAGATTTTTGTATACATGCACGTCCATAAACATAAGAGATGATGCTTTTACACAGATCGGATCCTCATCTCGTGCACACTGTGTACATAGAGTCAATTGAGTAAATTGCCTTGCTTAAAAATAACTGTGAGGAATGAAAGAGCAAACTTGATGCCCCACACATTCATGGTGGGTGGCACAACTCCACTGGCTTCTCTTCTCTCTCAACTACAAAGGTTTCATCAGGACACTTATTATAAGGATAAAAGCAATTATCCTTTCAAAGGCAAGACAGATCGGCTCATGGAGCATGTAATTATGCAACAAGTCCTCTCCTGTCCTCCCAACCAGGGTGTTTTGGAATGCAATGAGACGCCTGTAACATTATCATAACATGCAGCACTACTTTCAATTAGAAATAATTTGGAGCGATAACACTTGCCTTACAGTTTTAAAAGGGGCCAATCAGTGTTCATAAAATATATATATTTTTTATAAATCTACCTGAAGTCAGTCATCATCAGACAAAAGCCGAATACAAACATTTTTCTGTGTTGTTTTTAGATGAAAATTTGCAGACTGGATGTGAATATGGTAATGTGTGTTAAACTAAAAGTATCTAATATTTATTGGCATCTGAAAGCATAATTGATAAGCCAAAATGTTTTATAAACCAACATGCAAGGGGTGGAGGATACAGAACTTGGTGATTGATTGGCAGGGCAGTTATCATGGGGGACAACTGGGAATGTTACTGTGGCCCACTGAATGGCCACTATATCCAAGTATATGTACACTACACCGCCCCAAAAATGTATTATTTTATTGATTTATTTCACAAAAAAGTAAAAAACAGTAATAATGTGGAATATTATTACAATTTAAAATAACTGTTTATATATCTTCTAATACATGTTATGCAAAGTTGAATATATTTGAAATAGATATTATAATATTAATATTTGACAGCATTTTTTTAGAATCATAAAAGTATTTACCATAACTTTTGATCAATTTATTGTGTCCTTGCTGAATAAAAGTAAAGTATACTTTTATTAGTATACGCTGTTTAATGTATATGCAAATCAGTTTATTTTTCCCAATACCGGTTAACAAAAAAGTGATATAACTTGTATAATGAAGTTAATTAAATATAAATAAAAGGAATTGAAAATTTGCTTAAGAGCAATGACAACATTAAAATGTTATTTAATTTTGGCAGTTTATTCTGTAGAAATCTGCAGGGCGCAGATTCTGTGCCGGGAAATTACACACATGATGATATTTCGGGTCCTCATATTAAAAAGACCTTTGCTAAAAGGCTAACAAAGGAATCCGCCAGCATCCGTTTATTAAATGATCCAATTGGATGATGTCACAGCGCTTCCTCTTTAAAAAATATGATAATTTTAACTGACATTATGTAAATGTCACCCTCTATCCCTACAAGAAAATGAGAGTGTAAAACATATCCAACAGCAATGAGGATACTGGTGCTATTTAAGAAGAGACGGTACGTACTAATGTATTTGGCTCCTTGGAGCAGCTGCGGGGCGGGCGGCTCCTAATTACTCCCCTAAAAAATTCTCCTGAAAGTCAACAGAACATAATCGATGGAGAGGATTATATTAGCGAGGCCTTGGACCTTAGCCAATAAGAAAGGCATGCTGCTCTTGGTCTCATCAGCCGCCAATGATTGAGCGAGCTAATGGAAAGACACAGAGCTAAAGTGACACATTTGTGCAATGGGGGAAAAAAAGGATCAGTCATTGATCTGCCAAGGCCATGGTAATTAGAGTGGTGGCCAAGGCGAGAGACTGTTTGCCCTTAGAAACAGCAGACAAGCAGCTCTGGTATACATCACCCTTGAGACCAGAGACTGAAAGGAGAGAGTGAACACTTGTGTCAGATACCAAATCAGCCCTTGTCACCTTCCAGTGCAGCATCAGAGGAATTAGCTGAAGAAAAGGAGCTGCTGAGGTCACTACAAAGCAAACGTTTAATACGTGTTATCTGTGTATTCATCACACAAGGTTAAGCTATCAGGGTTTTTGAGTCAAAAGTGGTTTTCAGTGGTATAGGTTAGGTGCACACATGTACGAAGTTCACATAAATGTGAAGCAATTACATAACAGTATTTTAGATTTATATAGTAGATATGTATACAGTCAAGATGGCCATTATCGCAAAACAAACCCTGAAAGAATTAAAAAAGGATTATCCTGTTTAATGGACAAACACTTAACAAATCGTCACTGCCCGATGAAACTTGCATATGTCCAAAACGGCTACTTTTCAGGAAGTGAAAAAAACATGTAATTTCAAAAGCAGCTGAACGTAGCGTTGTCATGCTTGGCACAACATCTTTAAATGTAACCATATTCTTGCCAGTGTCATGATATAATCCATATTTGACCCAAAATCGAGTTTAAATGGACATACGTGCATATTGTATAGTAACGGTGGTCGATACGCGTTCTTCCGATCATTAATTAGAATGACCAAATCGCGTTTCATATTGACAGATGAATAGGCTACACTCAGTTTATTAAATACGCTCAGTTTATTAAATGTCTCTTGCAAACTATGAAGAGACAATGAATCAATACACTGGCATGGATGGCGATGCTTAGACTGATACTTTATTTACACAATCCTACCGTAATTTTGTCGGAAATGAGCTGCATTTTATTACAGATATGAGCTGCATTTTATCATCAGCTAATTTCAAAATCAAAGACATACATCAATAAGAGAGTGTGGCAACAGCCTGCCCTGTAAGATCACTTCGTTTCTTTACTTGAAGATTGTGTGATTGTGAAGATGATTGTGTCTGTGACTTACTTTCACTTTTGACACAGCTGCTCATCTGCGGTGATGCGTGTCGCAGTAGCGCCGTCATATCTGACTATAACGTGTCATATAGCCTATATAACACGCTCTCACTCGTTTATTTTTTTAGCATTTTTGGGAGGAGTAAAATATACATATGTGGTTCAACAACCAGATTGCGTTTACACCTAGTAAAGATCCAAACACAATGCGAGCCAGACTACCTCCAGATGGTCAGGCAGATCCGATCACAATCCGATCACAACGTATTTATACCTTGCATTAACATGCCTTTTTTATTATCCGGATAACTTATCTGGATACAGATCGCATTATAATACCAGGTGTAGGGGTCTCAGAGACGAGACCGCAGAACTTCAGAGGCGAGATGCCTCCACAGGGCGGGGAGATACCATACTGTCTATGGGAGATACGCTGCGTGATTGACAGCTTTGACAGCAAATGGAAATACGTGGAAATCAGATGACATGATTTCACAACTTTTCATTGGTCATTTGAGATAATGTGAAGCATGCTGTATACGGAAATGAACCTGGACATTCTATCCGTGAAAAAATCTCAAAATCGTTCAAAATGGACATATGCGGTTTTCATCGGACAGCGACGAAATATATAATACAATCATTTTTTAATGTTATTTAGTTATTTATTTAATATTAAGTCCATAGAGTGACCCAAAGCTTGTATATTGTAATCATTGTTGGTCATTATGCAAAAAAATCTGACCACATAATGCCATGGCTGTCCAATCAGAATCAAGTAGTCCAGAGAGCCATGTAATACAAATGGTTTTTGCTCATGTAAGCATATAGAGCCATTTGAGTTTTCTACACCAAAGGGTCTATCACACGCCAAACTAACTTCATATTAGGCTAGTTTCCCTGAGCACTTACTGAATCGGGACTGTGCTTCTAATCAAAATGTTTGTTTCATACTTTGTAAAGAAATATAATTTTCCCCTCATCAGGCTCCTAATAAATTTAGTCCCCTGGCCTTGTTGGCCTTCAGATATTCCAACAGTTTTAAATCCCTACAATTGGGGATTTTAAAACGGAACACTTTTTTTCTTACACAGGAGGAAAACAAATATCTTAGTAGAGATCCTGGCTTTAAAGACTCGAGATTCTTTAGAGAATTTACACTTGCCGTTATTAAATATTTACCATAATTCTTCTATAGTTTAACTCTGCCATTAGTAGTTATAAGACGACCAAAGCAAGATAATATCATTCATAGCGCCCCATTACTATGGTTAAGCCAATGTAAACTGTTTTTATAGAATGAAATTTGTTAAGAATAATAGTAACCAAAATACATATAGAAACTATCTACAGTTGTAATAAAAATGAAGTGTAAAAATTGACTAATTTAGTATGAATCTAAAATATATCAGCCAATATCTCATAGTCATTGCAGAAATAGAACCAAGTTATCTCCTCATCAGTCGAACTGTTTGACTTCCTTCACAGCTTCACAGTATTTAAAGTGGTCACACAGGTTTTGAAGCCACATGTACAGTGACTCATGCAGAAACATTTCCCACGTCGTATACAGTTTAGTTGAGAAGCTCATTTAGCATACAAGAGAAATTGAAAGGAAAAGAAAAACAAAACAAAAAAATCCCACATTGAATATTATTCAATTTGCTTGCTTCTTTTGCTTGGGCAGTCAAAAAAATTAAGAAAAAAGTTTAAATGCAGGAAAAACCCTGTGGACGATGTCACAAGGAGCTCTTTTACGCCAGCAAATATGAAACAGCTTGTATTTGTAACATATAAGAGTGTGATAGGTTAGAAGTGGGTATAAAGGAGCCCTTCTGTATGACTTAAAGGCTTGATGCCACAACGCCACATGGACTGATAAATATGCTGTCTGTTTTAGGCTCTGCTTGTTTGGTTGGGGGGGAAGTTTAGGCTGGAAGAAGCTCATCCGTGCTGCACATTAGCTCATGTGGTGGGTGAGAGAGAGAGAGGACCCACAGAGTCATTCTGTCTGTAATTGCATGGCTAAATGCTCCCCTCGCTTCCTGCCCTCCCCCTCGGTGGCATCTCCCTGCCCGCACCAAGAAACTGCAATTGGCATAAGCCACTTAAGGCAATCTGTGCTGAGCGAACTACAAAACCCTGGGAGGGCTTAAATTTACTGAAGCCTTGAGAGACGTGAATGAAGGAGAGAGAGAAAAAGAGAGAAAGTGAAAAGGTGGTAGTCCTTATTTAGCAACCAACAATCCAATTTTACAGCAGTGAAATTTAACTTCCATCTATTGCATTTTAATCCCTTGGAAGAATATCACAAAACATAATGAAACAATTTATTGATTTCTTCATTTGACCCAGTGAATGGGTGGTCAAATGATAGCACTGGGAAGAATGTTTCATGAGTTGTACTTGATGCATTAACTGTTTTTCGTTATTAGTTAAATAATGGTAATGAACACCAATAATTCACAAGCAATTAGCCTTTTAACCCCCAAGTCAAATTAACAACAAAAACATTACAAACAAAGTCAACAGTAGCCTTCTAAATATAAAAAAAACCATAATAATATATTTATCGAAATACCCTGTCATATAATATTGAATATTATATATAAAATATTTAATAATAGTTTAGAAATAACGACATTATTATATAAATTGTATATACAATTGTATATACACGCTTGCACACTGCCTCAGAATTTTCGTCTGTCGGAAAAAAAAAATCGAATCGGGTTTGATTTTCTGCGTTTTTGCATTCGTAGCAAGTAGTTTGAATGGAGTTTGAATGATGTTTTGACAATTCAGAGCCACCAAATCACAAATACGAAAAAAATGCATACGAAATTACGGACTCTGTGTGCAGTGGCCTTTAGTTTTTTGCTGCACAGACGTACTCTATCTTCCATGGCACGGCACCATTTATTTTCAAGTATTACAGCTGTAACCGTTAATTTAAGTGAACTTAGAACAATCCTTACTTAAACCCATAATAAAGGTCATATTTACCTGTACCTCTCCTGTCTAACAGGTACGAAATATACAGAAATTGAAAAAGGTTATAAAACAGTCAGCCTGCTTAAATTATAAATGAAACATAGATTAATCCTTAATAAAGCTACAAGCATTCTTTAGTCAAGAGCAGTCAGTAATGTTCTCTGTTCCCTTTGTTGTTTGGTTTGGTGACAGAGAGAATTAGTGGCTAGTGTCACAGTGGAATAAGTTAAAATATTTTGCCTGTAATGTTAGATGGCGGCAAAGACAGTATTTATTACTGAGTCTTTATCAATCAGTAGAGAAGACTTTAATACTGAAAGGACAATTGCATCGTGTAGGCTTATTGTAAGACATTTATTGGCTAATTCATACCTTATGCTTACATATACGATGCGGCTAGACCAGACGCGAGCAGTGCGACGACCGTGAAATCCCCAACAGCACACGGATTTCCCCATCCTATTTCTGACCTAGTCCCAGCTCTTTGCAATAGTCGCTTCAAGCACTGTGTTGGATCGCACCGCTCGCATCCTGTCTGTGTAATAGACATGGTGGCGTTCTAATCAATTTTACACAAAATATATTTTAAAACAAACACCAGAGACCGCCAAGACAAATGTCTCACGTGCTGAGAACATATAAACACAAAATCATTCATGTTTAAGAATCACTCCGGGCGATTCATGATCAGAGTCAGAGAGTGGCAAACTCTTGAACCACCACCACATTCGCACTGGAAAACTTCTGCAGTCCCTAATTTGCCAAAATGCTCTGTTTGACTTTTCTGAGATCATCTACTCTTCCCTGTGGAGGACCTGTGACCTATTTTTTGTAAGATCTGAATTTTTGAGTTTGAATTGAGATTGAATTTTAGAAAACTGAATTTGAAGTTCCAGAATATCTTCATCTTGAAAACTTGAATCTGTATTGCTTTAAACTGAAATTGAGGTATAAGAATTCAGAACAAACAGACCAAAAATAGCTGTTTGAAAATACTCTAAATAAGTCTATAAAATTCAGCCATGAAAACATCTCAGTATGTTAAATTTCAAATGTTTAAAATTCGTTTAAAAAAATCTAAATCAGAACTATTTAAACTACCAGCTAAACTTCAATTTTGTTAGATTACACTTACAAAATAATTCAAATTCAAATAATTTTGTCATATTATTAGATCCATACCTGCTCTGCTTCTGATAGGCTTGTAACGTTAGTTAGGACTGGGTTCCTCTTATATGATTGGTAAATAAAAATCAATTAACTCTGCAATATTAAAATCGCATGCAAGTTAGGGTGGGCGATATCAGCAAAAAATCAATCACAATATTTTTCACTGTCCAGACGATATTCGATATTATATTGCGACATGAGAAAAATTGGAATCACATTTTAGTACATTAGTTCAATTACAGGCAAAATATGTATTTAACATATTAAAAAGGTGAGGGATTTAATTGGACATAGACCTGAAAAATTTGGTCATTAATAATGCTTAAGATGAGTAACACAGGAGTTTGGTTTATTGAATAAGTTATTATCAATAAATATGAATTAGTGTGATTTCAGAGAGGTTTGCCGTGAGGCCTAAACATTATGTTAACCGAGAAGTTTCGTATACTGACCAAACGAGAGAAGTAGGCTACATTCCACAAATTCAGTGGTGATAATTGAATTCTTGTCCATTTACCGAACGTCTATACCTCTTATATATTAATCAAACAATACTATGTATAAATTTACTTATGTTCGGACACACTCAGTTTCTCTGACTGTCACTCGCGGAGTTCGCTTCGCTTTTGTCCAGTACGGAGCCTCATCGACAGACACTGTGTTTTCGAAAAGAGATGGCGACAAAGAGGAAAAACTGTGGACTGCAGCTTTAATAAAGTAAACGGAGGTCAATTTGGTTTCATGTTGACTTTAACATGCTGCAGGTTGTGATCTGATGGATGCTTTGAACTAATAACTTCTCACCACTTAATGTATGCTTACGGAAAACATTACGGGGCTGCCGAGAGCCACAGAGAGACAATGTCTTCATAATCATAATCAATAAAAGTGAGGCAAATAGAGCGCACCCCTAAGGACTGGTTACCGGACACAGGATTGATTATCGCTGAGGAAGTCAGGTATACACTGACAGGAAGCATGTCTTAATGAAGGAAAAACTCTCTGCCACCTAGTGCATTATTTAGTCCTGTAATAATGCACTCAATGAAACTTCAAAGCAACCAATTCATTTTTAGCTTCGCTGGGAGACCGACGAGGAGAGAAAGTGATCACAGGGCTCACTGAGAGAGACAGATGGATGGAAGGAGGGAGGGAGGGAGGTTAGGACAGAGAGAAATAAGGACACGCAGCAGAGGAAAGTGAGATGGAAGCTAAGGAAAAATGGGGGTAAAAGAGGACAGGCATCATAGTGTATGGGCTGAGATATAAATGCAAGATTAATGAAGGGAAACAGCAAGAAAATGTGGAAAAATACAATGTGGAAAAATACAAAAAAAAATTCAGGAGCAACTTCTTAGCAAAACCAGCTTTAAACTGACTATCGTTTATAAAGCAGTCTGTTGAGAAATGATTTGCGCAAACATGAACGCATTGACGTTGCTCGTGGGGAATATTTCCTTTGAGAACAAAACTCAGCCGCTGTGTCTTCAGCGGTTCGGATTTAGGAACATCGCAACGACTCTGTTCGTTATTACACCCAAGAACAGAACACCACAATCGCTTAGTCCGTCTTTGTTGATACTCGTCTATGATGCGTCTATTATGACAGCTCTGTGTTGAAACGCTGCTGTCAATCAGACAATTGTGGGTGGGACGTCTGACCATATCATGTCGGCTTGATTTGAGGCAGGGAAAACATAAGGAGATTAAAACAAAAACACTGGATGGATATTTATCATTATATGATGGTTGTGTACAGGCACTGCCAACACAAATTTCAGTACAATCAAGTGCATGCACCATTAAATGACCCCTTTAACATTTGCTCAAACTCTCCTTGATGCAGACATGTATTTTTGGGAGAGTATATCAACAGTGTCCCATTTGTAAATGAATCATTCTCTTCATTTGGATCTTTACCAGACAAAAGAATTAACAAATTTAATTGATCCACTCAAAATAAAATATAATAATAAAAAAAATATCAGTATCAGTATGCATGTACTGTATGTATACATTTATATACCTTTCAATATACTTTAAAAAAGTATTTAATATCATAATATATGATGTATGATATACATGTACATATGAAGAGTTCAGATGCAAAAGCCTCTAAATGCCATTTGAAATTTTCTTCTAAAATGACAATTTTTATCAAGCTTTTATATTTAAGTTCAGTAATTTCACTTAAATGACAATTAATAGGTAATCTTCATTGCCATTTAAGTGAAATTACTGAACTTAAATATACAGGCTTGATAAAAATGATCATTTTAGAAGAAAATTTCAAATGGCACTTAGTGGCTTTTGCATCTGAACTCTTTCATATACTGTATGCACTTGAAAGTTCCATTAAAAATGACTTATTTAAAAACTTATAATTTTCTGTGTTCCACTGAAAGAAAAAATCAGTTGAGGGTGAAAAAACAACATAAAACAACTTGCGGATGATATTTCTCATTCTCAATCCCTTTAAAATCAAAATAGTGTCCAAGAGCCTATGTTTGGTAACCATGACGGCCTGCGGAGAACAATTTCATTCTGAGGAATCTGGATATTATAAATGCCTTTGAAATAAAGAGGTCATTTATTGCCACATCTCTGACAGAGCCACCTGACGTTAAACAGCAGTCCTCAGCCAGCCGTCTGAAGGAGTGAGAACATTAAAAAAAAAATCCTGGCTGGAAACTGGATGGAAAAAAGTGTCTCGTCCTCTTCTGGCCCAGTAATTTCAATGGGAATACGAACACTTAAAAGAGGAATATTTCCTCTTGATTTTAACGTGCAGTCATACTGAAGCAGGCGGTGAGTTTTCTGGTGTGATAAGGGCTTAGCCAATGTAATCCTCACAGGCACTTGGCCTTATCTCTCCTGCAAGGAAAAAAAGGGAAACTTTCTGCCTTTCTCAAAAGGCAACAGTGGTCCAACGAGAGGCTTCAACTGTATGGTTTTCTTACTGCAGCTCAACCGAAGGACGTGCAATAAAATCCATCCTCACAACAAAAAAAGAACATCCTACAGTAAACAAAATGAAAATTGCAAACATTCTGTGTTGAACCTTTTAATATGAAATGGCACAAAGTTACAATCTCCTTTACAGCTACATGACAATGAGGGCAGTGTTATACCAACGCAAAAGAAACCTGACGGTGTGTTGAAAAGGGTCGATCAATCACCAACAATTCATCAGGGCTGCTTGAGAAACTGTAAGGAACGGAGCGGCTGACAACTCCAGTTGACAGACAACTCCTCGACAATCTTTTATGTGGGGCAGCGGCTTCACTTGGCTGACCTTTGCCATTAAATATTGAAACAAGTGCAGTGAGCAAGGATATGGCTTACAGCTACACCCTTCAAAGTGACGACACTACATGTGAAACAGAGCCGAGAGGAGAGCGAATCGTCTGTCAACAGTCACATCAGAAGGGCCTGTTACATGTCGAGCGTCACTTCTCTACAAGCTTGTCACTCTGCCCTCATGGGCACAGACATCTCTGTGTTCTCAATTCAATTGTGCTACTAACAGGAAAATATGTTGCATAATACCATCGTGCTATCCAAATGATGTGCAAATCATATTTGTTCAAGGATCCCACTCTATGGCAAAAAGATCACATGCTTTCCAATGGATACGAAGAAAAGAGAAGAGGAAAAGACACAGATATGACACAGGGAGGAGAAATTAGTGAAATGTCTTTACTAATAATGTTTTTTTATGATTAACTTTCAGTGTATTTGAAACCGATTATCTTTACGACATTAATTTCACCACAAAAGATTAGTATGCTTCAGATGAGCATGTCCAGAAGCACTTAAGAGTGAAAACAGGATGAAAAAGTATTTAGGAAATTACAGCTGGGAAAATAGCTTATTTTTTTCAATCTATATCTTGAAATTAAGCATCAGCATCATATTTTTTTATTATTACTTCTATCCCACAAGAATGCATTAAATTGACCAACAGTGACAGTAAAGACTTTTTCAGTTACAGGAAAATTAATTTAAATATTAAAGTTCTTTTCTTTTGAACTTTCCATTCACCAAAGAATCCTGAGAGGAATTTATGACACGCTGTTTATGGAACTTAATGGCTATATAAAAAGCACATTAAAATCACTGTAGTATTCAATGATATTTAAATTGCTCACAAAATCATTGAAAATTTATTGTACATAAAACTAAAAATCACATAGTCCTAGTAGAGAGCAACAAAAAATAATAAAAATTTGAAATAAATATCAGCTAAATAGGTCATGTAATTAGTATAAAATGCATTAATGTGCAGAAACAAATTGCATTTGTTTTTCATTAGTAGCCTACTTAAAGGAATACTCCACTTTTTTTTTGAATAGGTCATTTTACAACTCCCGCAGAGTTAAAACAGTTGAGATTTTAATTGCCTTTTGAATCCATTCAGCCGATTTTCGGATATTTAGAAGAATATCAGTAAACATACAAGTTTTGGTCTCATTGACTTCCATAGTACATTTTTTTTCCTACTATGGAAGTCAATGAGACCAGAAACTGTCTGTTTACTGATATTATACTAAATATCCGAATGCTGAATGGATTCGAAAACGGCAAAACTCAACTGTTTAAAGTTGTAAAATGAGCCTATTTCCAAAAAAGTGGAGTATCCTTTCAAGTACAGTACACGTTAAATGTCTTATCAGCAGTTCTGCATGAGGATGTCCAAATGTAATGATTGTTCTGCCAAAATTTAAACGTTTTCTATCAAACTAAAGGCTACTACAGTACCTACCCTTTGACTCTTTACTTTCGTTTATGTCACTCAGAAAAAACAACTCTAAAATGACTTCAGGGCTTAAGGGGTTAATTAAATGAGAAAATCTGCATGCATAATCTACTTTACTTCCATTCTGTACACATTTCGCAAGACACTGGGTCATCACACCATAGCGGAAGCATTATTATACACCAAACAAAGGTGATTCGTGAAACACACACCACATGGATTCCCTCATGGATAGACTATCTCCGTGAAAGTCCCTCAACAGCTTGAATTGTAGTTTGTTTGTATACAGTGATCCTCATGGTAATGTCCCAGCAGATTAAAGATCCGAAAACATGTTTCCCTTGGGTCTAGTTCATATTACTCTCCGGTAGCTTCATTTTCTTGTCAAAATTGTGTCGGTATACAAACAAATGATACCACCTGTGCTGCTATAGGAAACTGATCTCAGAGCAAAACCCTTTTAAAAAGGACCCTGGCAGACAGGGAGAGCTAGTAAAACAGGGCATCTCGCTCTCTCCGTCACATTATCTCCCTCTCTCAACACTAGAGGGTTCATCAAAGACGTGTCATACTGATTTCAGAGCCACTGATCAGCGTGCGATTCCTTCCTCTAATCTAATTGTGCCACAAAATGGAAATCATCAGAGCCAATTTAACAGCCCCTGACTCAAAGTACAAGCACACACATCCGCTTCCCCTTCATTCATCTGCACAAGTACATCTGCCTGGTTTAGACTCCTCCACTCAAAGGGTTACTAATTGGAGCCTGAATCCCATCATGGCTATGCTTTTTTTACCAGGATAGAAAGGGGAGGGCTAAATTGGTGGGATGAGACACACAAGAAAACACTTCCTGCTTTTCTTAAATGAAAGCCCCAGCTTGCCCTGGTAGGAATAGTATGCATCTGTCCGGTGTGGGTCATGAGTGGGGACCCTCATCATCAGTGGATCCCAACTCATCTGACAGACAGCTGCCATTGACACGTATACATATAGCACACAACAGGTGGGTCATTCCCACAGTATGGTGACAAACATGCTGCATAACACTTCAGTTACAAAAACATTATAAATAGTCAAGAAACTCAGTATAAAAATGCATTATTTAATACCCAAAGAATTTATTCAATAGTATGAAATCAGGGCTTGACATTAACTTTTTAAAGGCACTTCGGACAAGTACATTTATGTTTCACTTGTCCATGCACAAAAGTCACTTGTCCGGGTAAAGATTTATAATTTTATCTAGGGCTGCACGATTTAGGGAAAATGTCATATTGCGATTATTGAGGTCAATATTGCGGTTTTGATATGTGATTGCGATATAATAAACAAATGGGTTCATGTCAACTTGTTTGGTTCTAAACCAAATGCACATAGATTAGTGATAATTATGAAATTAGCAATAACAACTAAATGATTGATAACAACTATAATGATCAATGAGCCATTGATGTCTGGATAAAAATTAACTGTCTAACAGGTAGGACATATACAGAAATTGAATAAAGTTATCAAACAGTCTGTGCTGCATAAATTATAAATTGTATATAGACTACTCCTCATAAAGCTACACAAGTTCTTTAGTCAAGAGCAGTGAGTAATTTTCTCTGCTCCCTTTGTTCTTTCATTAACTTTACTGACAACGCTTTATTGGTAGCTGGCCCTTTAAGAGCCGCTGCTGTGGACAGAGACGCAGATCTCACACGCGCCTCATTCTCTCACAAGTCACAACAACTCTTTATGTCCATCATAAGACTGCTCTTATGTTATGAAGATACTCGACAAATTACATTTTGGGTTAATTGTGTTTGTTGTTGATGTTCGTTCAAGCGAGAAGAGAACTTCTGGCGCAGTCTGTGCATGCGCATTATACTGGCGAATGTCTTTCTGTGAGTCACATTCAGGACATTCACAGGCAGCGCGAAAAATGTGTTTATTTCAAATCGGTAAAATTAAATCTGTAAAATAGACGTAACGAGTGGCACATTAGCATAACGTGAAGTAACATGGCATTTTATTTTGTTTAAAATTTAACTTGTCCGGTCGGTCAACTAATTTTCTTTTCTACTTGTCCTACAAAAAATCCACTTGTCCCGGACAAGCCTTAATGTCGAGCCCTGGAAATGGCTATGTATTAAATGTACAGTATATTGTTTTATTTTTATATTTAAAGTGCCTGGCAAATCCATTGTCGCCTACACATTGTATATAATTTATGTGATATTTACAGCTATGATTATTTATTTGTTTACCCATTGTTGTTGTCCCAGATTAAGTATTTGAAGGTCTAACAAATGTGAAAAAATATAATTGAAAATAAAAATACCTTTAAGTTAACTTTTTTTTATTTGACATTGGTTTACATGCACACAATTATATACTTGCCATCAAATTGATGCCAAAGCAACGACTTTTGTAAGTTGGAACAAGCAGCAATTCTTGAGAATAACCAAGGTTTACAAAATTAATATAAGCCAAAGCCTGGCCTTTGTAGCCTATGATAAAATGTATATGACCTATGGTGGCTTGAGGCTTCTTGTAAAAAGGGATGTTTTCGGAAGGCAAACAAGGTGAGCTGTTGACCACATCCTGGCTGACAGTGTGAAAAGGCGTGAAGGTTTAGCTGCGAGTAGGACAGCGCAGGGCTGGGCAGTGTTTATTACAGTGCTAATATGGTTTGTGGTTTTGAAACATGCAAAATAACGTGTTAGAAAGAAGCCAGCAGTTGCCACGGTATTATTAGGCCTCAGTGATGCAGAGTGCGTGCATGTTACATTAAGGTTAACGCTGAGATCAAGAGGGGTTTAATAAGCTGTAGCATCTGTGATTTGCCATGAAATTGAATACATTTATAAAAGGTAATGCTGCAGCAGAAATTGCTGCTGATTAATTGGAATGCTGTGTTATGTGAATACAAAATGGAATCAAAAGTAATTTCCTGCGTTATTTATCAGTCAATAATGTCAGGCGCGCAGTCGGCTCATTAAGCGAGTATGACATGATGGGGAGAGAAAGAAACTCCTCGTTCCACTCCGCCATGAATCCAAACAAACAGGCCATTTATTACGGGGCAGAAATTGATTGTTTTTCGAGAGAAGCTCACTGCATCAATCCAGTAGTGATATTTTCCGAGGAGAGAAAGGAGCTGTCTCCCGCGCTATTCCCCAGCGCTCTGTCGCGGCTAAGCTGCTTAATCATGATAACCCATAGTAAATGTTTTTGCTTTTCCAGACACATTATCTACTTTACAGATGAGAAATCTGGTTTCATGGATTAAGAGCAATGCCATAACAGGAAATACTTGTGGGGTTAACCTTGCCTGATGGCTTCAAAGCCAGCCTGTTAATTCAAACTACTTCCTGAGCCCAAAAGATAAGACCCACACAGAAGAGAAAGACAGAGCTGTTGTCTGTGTGTGTGTGTGTGTGTGTGTGTGTGTGTTTAAGTGCAAGAAAAAAGAGGGGGTAAAATGATGATGGGTGAACACCTACTACTTTCTCGACTTATTTGGATGGTTTTCAAAAAAACACCAAAAAAAACACCAAAAAACATGTACAGAGAGAAAGAAGTAAATGTCCACTAACCGCCTAGCATGGAGTTTAGCAAATAATTAACAGATCATTCAAATAAGCCACTGGTTTGTAAGAGATCATATCTACACTTCATTATACTGTGTAGCAGAATATATTTACAATATAAACTATCATTAAAGTTTCAGGTCCCATTTTTTTTTAATTAAGTCTTTTATTCAGAAAGGAAATTATTAAATTGATCAAAAGAGACAGTAAAGACATTGATAATGTTACTAATGTAACCATTTAGAAGGTTTCTATTTCAAATAAATGTCCATTCATCAAAAAATATTTTTAAATGTGTATCAAGGTTTCCACAAAAATAGCTAACTGGTGATCAAATAAAATCACAAAAATACTAAAATGTATATTTTCAACTGTCATAATATATCACAATATTTTAATTTTACTGTTTTTTTTTTAATATGCAGCCATGGTGAGCATAAGTGACTTTTCACATTTTTTTTTAATTACCCTAACTTTTGAACAGTAGTGTATATTATGTCACTATATTTCACCATTTAATACATTAGGACATTTCAGAAATCTGTTGCATCATAATTAATTTAAAACAACTCGTTAAACCACTGCTAATTAACTCAAGCTGATCTGAGAATCCTACGCTATTTCAAACTCTTTTATTGACAACACTGTTTTTCGCCTTGAATTAGATCCATTTCAAAACGTACAGTGTTATTAAAAAAAGGAAAGGAAAGAAAGAAGAAAAGACTTCTTTCTGAGAAAGATCCTAGGGCAGTAAATGCCCCCGCATCACATCCTGATGTGCGTATACCCACCAGCTGCGCTGCTTCAAACTTATATTGAAGCGTCATCATGGAGCCCGCAGCCTTGATCCAGCTCTGTTCTCATTAATGGAGCTGTTTGAATATTCATGCAGCGGAGCGCTGGAAACTCCAGAGCCAGGCACAGCACCCAAAACTGTGGGGAATTCAGCACTTACCATTAACAGGCCTAATAAAAGCACCACGCCTCCACGATTGTTATGGGTAATTCTAAGCGCTCATTAGTATTTCTGTGTGAAAAGTATAGAAAAGTGCTAATTTATTAATATAATTCAATTTCTATACAATAAATGTTTATTGTTATGGAATTAAGCATTAAGCCATGGCGGAAAAATATGCTTAACTAAGAGGGGAAAAAAGACTTTTAATATCATGTAACGTCATCAATACTATATGTGATTTTACCTGAATAGCAGCCTCTTGCTTTACGAATGAATGAGCTGTTGAATCCTTTAATGGATAAGGCTACATCTGAGATACTGATAGTCAAGCACACAGATTGGAGCGGAATCTTGTCCTTTCAGCTTAACTTATTCACCCACTTCCTCATCTCATTTGCTCTTCTTGTTCGATGACTCACATCTTCCAGCAAACCACAGATGATGAGCCCATCAAGCGCTTCACAGACGTCACTTTGTTATGTCACCGGCTAATGGCTCTTTTAATAGTTTCTTGTCAGTGGCTCCATAAATAGGAACAAGACAGTCTATGATGCTAAGAGGTCCTGTTACAGGGTAAATACTTTACAGTTTGTCATTAGGATACATGGGTTTTCTCCTAACTACGGGCATTCTGAGCTTCAGAAAATAAATGATCTTGAACCCAATTGACACTATCATTCGAAGTAATTTGTATACTAACAAAAATGATCACTTTTTGTCCTGAAAACTGAGACATTTCAATTATTCAAATTCAATTTTATTTTATTTTTTTAATAAAATGGTAGCCTCCTTTGTTTTTGAGGATAATCTCATACTAGGGATGCATAATGTATCGGCTACCATATCAATATGGGCCGATATGTGTTCATTTTTAATGTTATCGTTATTCGGCCTGGTAAGAAAATGTGGCCAAAAGCCGATCAGTAATGTATTATTCCCTTCAGCTGAGACACTTGTTGAGCACTACTTATGTTTTTGAATTTCTTGAAATCTCTTCAAAAAATGAAAATACGGTTCGTTGCAACACATGCAGTGCAAATCTGTCATATCGGCTACATTACACTATAATGAGAACATAATTATAATTGTGCGCTTGGGACATGGGTTTAATTGTGAGACTTTTGTTTTTATAAAATTGTATAAAATTGGATTTCAATTTATCGGCCAATGTTATCGGCTTTCAAATATAAAGAATTATCGGTATACGGCCAAAATTTTCATATTGAGTGCATCCCTATCTCATACTATAGCGCCAACTCAGTACCCTATACAGACACAATTGATTCATTTTAATTAAATATTCCCTTTTTGTACAATTTGACCAACTCACATCTTGGCTAAAAATAATTCACAGGTGATATTTATCATGATATTTCTGTATTTTCTACTAAATCTTATTTCTATATGAACCCTAACCCTACAAGTACACTGTTTTTTTAAATAGAAACATTTAGAATAATTGTTCAGTGTTGTGTACAAATTATCATGACAAAAAATGTGATTAAGTATAAATTAGTCTGAGCAAAGAAAAAAAGTGAAATTTCATTAATGGGTTTGTTTATTTAATAAATATTTTTTAGAAGGGATTTTCGTATTTTTTTCAATTGAACGTTTGAGTTTGGTACAAGAATAAAACTAAAAAAAATAAAATAAATGAAGGAACTGTTTTAATGTGAACTTCGTTCAACAAAATAAAAAGGATTTAAAAAAAAAACAACCTCTGGGACATTAAAGTGTCAAAGTTGAAGAAATACCCAAACACAGTCTTAATTTAAATCTCTTACATCAAACTTTTGTTTTAAATGTTTAGGTCAGAAGGTCAGATGACGCCTACATGTATTTGATACCCACTGCACTTCCTACATGTCCTAAACATGACCACAGCATCCAGCCAGTTTGGCTCAAAGCCAGTGTTGTGGATGAAGCATGTCTTGTTTATATGAGTGAGTGTGTGTGTGTGTGTGTGTGTGTGTGTGTGTGTGTGTGTGTGTGTGTGTGTGTGTGTGTGTGTGTGTGTGTGTGTGTGTGTGTGTGTGTGTGGGGAGTACAGCTGCATTGCTGCTGCTTCTTTCAGCGGGTGCCCTGGAGGCTGGATGATGGGCCTCAGCCAGGTGTGCCAGGTTTCAGCCAACAAACAACTCAATTTGAAAACAATATACAAATAAATCAACGCCGCTTGTTAACATCACAGTCCAGAGGAAAGCAAACGGAAAAATTATATCTCAGGGCTAAGACATTTCATGTTTCACTGAGCAAGCTTCCAAACATTCCAAGACATTTTTTGAGTAGAAAGAAAAAAGAGAGAAATTTATAAAGCCAAACACAAGAAAAGGTAAAAGGATATTCAGGTCTTCGGTACACATGCCTACCAAAATCTCAGCATACGCTCACCCACACCATTTCACTTTACTCCAGCGCTGACTCTCAGAGTGTGAAAAACAAGCTTGGGTGGGCAAGAGAAAAATAACCTACAACCTCTTGCTTTCTGGAAAAACTACATGCAAGCAGGTCCACATTAAAGCTCTACATAGAAACAGAGGAAGGGATCTGCGTAAATGTGCAAATTATTTCCCATCTACAATTGCAGGTGATGTAAACTTAAAAAAGAGTGATCGCTCTGAGAAGTGCGAATCTCTCCTTCCCCAATCCCCCACTCTTGACATCTGCTCTATGCCCAAACATCTGCAGAGTGTTACTCCAACTCTTCTCACACACATAGCTGGGATCTGCCAACCCAACCGCTGCCGCTAATAAATGACGAGGTGAATTGTGGCTTTGAAGGAAACTTTATCTCTTCTTTTTGGGCTCCAAAGTGCTCATAAATCTTAGGAAAATACAATATTAAGCATACCACAGACTGCGCCTTTAGCCGTACTAACATGGGTGAAAAGAAGTTCAGCTTAATATCGTCTCACTTAGATAACCCCTAGCCTGGCAAACCAGACCTATCAAGATGTTAGGTCTGGGAACTCAGCAATTGGCATACCTCAATCCGGGGGCGGGATAAAAGGTTGTCTTTCAATATCCCTCTGCACGCCATAGGATAGCGCTAACCAACCAGAGCGATTATGGCTGTGGCTGAGTGAGTCCCATGCGTTTTCCCCATGGTTTTCTCTCAAGCAAAGCAAGTTGATATATTAAACTTTTGCCTTATCCGGTCCGTCAAAACTCTGAACACATCTTCCTTTTTAAGAACGACTTAAGTTCCGTTCTTAACTACAAGTCATCCGGAGTCGCGGCCAAAGCCGAAATCGAAAAGACCGCCTGTTCGCCAGCTGCTGTTTGTTTTTAAGTAGCAGGGAAATCACCTATGGAAATCACGGCGACAGAACCGTCACAACTCTACCATCATTGTGTTAAGTCCGCCTACCAACTCTATACACGATGTAATTGGCCAGGCCAGAGTTTGGATTTTCCACTTCGAAAGTCAACGGAGAGTTGCTAGACCACACTTTGCAGCAAAATGAATTTTTGCTGCCACTAGGGTGAGTCTAGATTTCTAGGCTAGGTAACCCCTGGCAATGGGCGCCAAGACACCATTTGACTCAAGGGAAGGACTTTAAAGAAATTCAAGAATGAGATCAATAGTACGAGATACATATTCAATGTCATTTAGCATTTAAATCATTCACCATGTTTCGAAACCGCTGCCTAATTCAGCTAGATCTCAGCATGTACTTTGATGCAGTATTTAACACTGTGATATTTTATTGATCCTGTCACATCGGCGAAAAATCATCCACGCTCTGTACCTTGGATCCTGTGTAGTAATGTGTGAGTCTCAATGCTCAACGTATTAAAAAAACTATCAGCTGCAACTCGGGTGTCTCTGCATCTTCATCTACTCGCGGCAATTTCACGAGCCGTGGCACATGAATGTTTCAGCTGGAGTGTCTGGTAAAGCAGCGATCCCATGTCTGAGGTGGTGTGAAGGAGAGGTTTCTCAGAGCCGGGTAACTAACCCTTAACAAGAGGCCTGGAGACCTCCAGCAGTATCCACTTATCATCTCTAAATATTAGCCTGACCTCTCAGCCGGCTCGCTTCCTCCCCGAGGGCAGGCAGGAAGAGGGGTTTTCATTGGCCATGGAGAGCACTCCTTTCAGATAAAACAGTGATCTAACATGCGACTTCAGTGAGGCTTTGATCGTTTCGAGTCCTATTCAGGTGACAGGAAAGGATTGTGTTTGAAGGAGGTTTACGGCAATGAGCATGAGAGTGTGTGTACACTTTAGAGGCATCTACTGTGCTTGAGTGTCATTCTTCTGAGTACATGCATTTACTGGAACTTTGGAGGCCACTTGCTTTTCTGAAAATTTTCTCACAAATGTAGCAAAAATGCCGTGCTGGTCTCATCTAAACAAATATTCATGAAATAATCAATAACTGTGATTTTTTTTAAAGCTGCAGTCTGCAGTTTTTCCTTTGTCGCCATCTCTGTTTCGAAATCTGCAACTGCAGTAATTCGCAGAATTATGAATTTTACGCAAGTTGTCCTTTAACACCCTCGACACCGCACAGCGTGGCAGAATACAATGTTTTAGGAGAGTGTGAGTTTGTCAGTCACTGCGCCAGCGTGGATACAGCCATTCAGAATCACAGATTATTATTTTTGGAAGTATGACCAACATTATTATCACAGGAAAATGTAATCTGAACAAGTAACCTCCACTTTTGTTCTGGTTCTGACATTCCAGTAAATTGCGCTGATTAAATCCAACAATCGCTTATAAGTTATCATATCATGCAAAACGATGCAAATTATACTTGGTTCTCAAATTGTTAAAGCTACACTGTAACTCTTTTAGTTTATTCTTAAGCTAAAAACACTTAGTTCTTTCAAAAATATATGTGCTCATTAATGTATATTTACTTCATTCAAGTAATAAAGTATTCTCGTGAGTGTATAATATGCCATTGAAAATACATACGGGTAAGGGGTTCTAATATCGGTCGCCATGTTGCCCCTCCATCTTGAAAGTACATTAGCCAAAGAGGGACATACCCGTTAATTCAAGCTTTGCCTTTCACGTTTATGTTTGAGTTAACACTCATGGATCTGAGGTCGAACTGGAAGCCATGTTAATCTTGGAATAACATTGGCCATCCATTAGGAAGTTAAAACGAAATCGGAATTGAGAGGAACAGAAACAAAAATTCACTGGATGGTCATATACCTTTTTCACCACTAGATGGGGTAAAAATCACACAGTGTAGCTTTAATTTTAACAATGTCAGCATTGTGTGACTACATGCAACGTCCGTTCGATATGTATCCTTGTTTTTCGCATTTGGCTGGTTGCAGTCTCTTTTCTGTAGCCACTCCGAAGTCCGAGCAAAGTCTTTTGCATTTTACAACGGGTAAATCTCTAGTTGTCAACTTGTCACTGGTGATTGTCGTTTGAACCTTTCTGGATCCGCCCTCAAATTGATAAGTTTAATTATATCAAGTAGTGATGCAAAGACATGCTTGACTCTCCCATGGAAATCCACCAGTACCATAGATATAAAAAACATTATTACAAGCTTACCGCTTTGAACTCGAGCTAAGGCAAGCAGAAAGTTTTGAACGCTGGCTGGTTATGGATTTCTTGATGTGGCGAGCAGGGACGAGGCCGAGTGACATAGAGAGCGGCATGAGTGGTAATGAGCGACACCTGTGATACACGTAGCAGGTCTCTGCATCTAAATTCTAATATATATATATATATGTATATATATATATATATATATATATATATATATATACACACACACACACACACACACACACACACACACACACACACACATACATACACGCATCGGACTGATCCCAAACTTTTGAATGATAGTGTACAGTAACACAATGAAATAGTAACTGATGTAAGCAGTGACTAAACAAGGCTAATATCTAATCACTGTCACAGGAGATGCCATTACGTCATGTCATAACACACGACCAACATGGACTCAGCTAATGATTCTTCAATCATACAGCAAACATGCCTATGCCAGGTATATCCTCCTATCTCCAACTAGAACAAATGCCTTCCTGATTCACAGCAAATTAGACACATGGCAAATACCTAACTGGCTGCTGTTGTGTTTGCACTATGAATGCATAAAATGAATTGGTAAAAGGGGGAGTGGAGCTAATGGTTAAGATGCACCGTGCGTATAATTGTACAATTAGGCTCTTATCATTATGTAGGACCTCGCCATTACTGACTGCTATTAGGGAAAAATAATAAAATGGTAAACAGATTATAAGTGCAATATTACTGCAAGGTGAAATTGATAGATTCGTTTAGCAAGGGTTTATGATTAATTTGGGCTCTCCCTCCAATAGAGCAGTCTGGGCCACAAAATGCTTCTGCTGTGTTAAAATATCAGGAACAAAAACTTCAGTCGGTCGTTCTACCTCACTTATACTCTCTCTCGCTGGATGTACAGTAACCCTAGCCAAAGGCCGCAAGGGAGGTGAAAAAAAAACATATGCTGTTAATTGTGTTAAATATTTTGAATGCATTAATATATTTCATCTATAGTTATATAGAAAGTAACATGTTATTTATGAAAGCTATAAATAATAATATAGCTGCAAGCAGCAAATATCGGGGCCAAGCGGCAACAACGACAATAAGACACGTCAACATGGTTGAGAGTGTCAGACCAACTGCAACAATGAGCAATGATGATTGAGATGATTTTAGGCAAAATGGCTGAAAAAAATCATATATACAGTATCTGATAATATAATTGAATGGTTTATCACTTTTGAACAATAGGTTCACAGTTCGAATAGGTGGTGCAATCGGCTTGAGCCAAGGAAATCAGAAAAATTGTCTCTAGCCTTTATAGTTCAAAAGTTATTAACGTTAACATGAGTGCAACTTTGGCCAGTTGGTGGCGCTAGAGGGATTGAATTAGAGACTCCAAAATTGGTTTGATTAATATTGGAACTGACCTCTATCAGTTTGCCAAATGTCATAACTTTACCGCAAGCAGGTCTATGGGCAACCATAGACTTCCCAGCAGAAGAAGAAAGGAAATAATAATAATAAAGAATGCCAACGATTTCAATAGGTGTCTATGCAATTTCAGTGCTTGGCCCCTAACATATAATGCAATATAAAATTTCTAGTCCAAATATTGACTACTAAAATATTAGTATGCGACAACCTTATTACGCAGCACCATTTAAATTTCATCAGCACAATCCACCATAGTGACCAGCCTGCAGTGACAGGATGGCTGCCAGTCATTTTCTTAGCCTCCCTAGCTGGATTTGCATTGTGTGATCTTTCTGGGTGGAATTGAGTGGGGCGGGGTGGGGGGATACAGTTTGCCGGGCATATGAAGCCAGATTCAGCTCAAGGTCAGCAGGAGGGCTGCCTGTGCGCGAGCGTGTGTGTGCGCGAGCGTGTGTGTGTATATGTGTGCCTGAGCAAAAGCAGCAATACCTACGTGGGAGGGATGGCATTGCGAGTCACCTCGCTGAAATCATCGGCAGAGCCCTTGTGAACGAGGTGTCATTATGAGTATGAAATACAACCAACCCCCAACCCTGTGCCCAATTTGGTTGCCAGGGAACTCTGATGTCTGATTGGTGAAAAGGAAGAGGGAAAAACAGAGGGAGAGGGTGATGGAGAAAAGAGAGAGAATAATGCCACTTCAGGGTGTAGGCTGCCATACTGCTTGCTGTATCAGTTAATGGTTTCTCTCTCCTGCTCTGCTGACAGTATTTTAGACGTAGCTCAACCTGCTTTGTGTGCACCATAGCACTTACAGGTTTGAAAGCTCATGCTAGGCAAATGCACAATGTGAAAAGTAAGCTATAGATAGTGTTAGAGCGAAAACAGACACAGGTGACACTTCCTTTCACGGCTTCCTCCACGGCACAGCCACATCCTCCCTGCGACGAAGCATCCACTCAGTGGAGCTGGCACACGCCTGCAAGTGTCAAGAGCTCCTCTTTTATGTCCCTGGCCTATTCTAGAACCATCTGCAGCTGGGGCCTCAGAGGCCCATTGGACCCCGCTTTTAATTATCTTCATCTCTCTCACACTTCACCACACCCCTGTTTCTATTTCCTCCCTCCCCCTTAATGTGAACACGTACACACCTTTTTTTTTGGTGTGGTGGGTTTGCTTCTGTTTCTTTAAGAGAATGGTTGTATGTTGATGCCTTCAGAGACTGCGTGTTCACTCACAACAGAGACAAATGACATTCTGAGGTTAATGCACAACAATTATGACGAGAAGGATGGTTCAAAGGGATAGTACGCTTAAAAATGAACATTTACTCTTTTTTTATTTTCTTCAGGTTTATTTCAAATACTGAAAATGCTTTTTAAATAAACCCTTTTTTAGAGAGAGAAAATAATCAATGATCACAATAAATTATGTTGTATTTTTTATTACTGACTGTTTATTTGAATTATAATATAATAATAATAATAATAATATAAAGGGAAATATTTAAAGGCTCCAAACAATTGCTTAATTTTATGTTTATGATGAAAAGGACTATTTAAAGGGATAGTAAACCCCAAAATCCTGTGAACATTTACTCATCGTCATGCTGTCCTGAACCTGTTTATTATTAGGGCTGCACGATTTGGGCCAAAATGATAATCATGATTATTTTGATCAAAATTGAGATCATGATTAATTATCACCATTATTTGTTGATTTTAACCAAAACTAATTTTATTGTCACATAATTATGCGCTAATTATAACCGCTTTCACATCCATATTGTGCTACATTCCTGCTAATTTACAACTATGTGCATTAAAATAAAACAGGTCCTCTAATTCACCAAAATTCAGTGCATCTCTAAAGAATAAATAAGAATAAAGAAAACAATAAATAAAATGTAGCAAAACTTCAACAGGGCACTATTTTACATTAACATTGTGTAAATATATTTTAGGAAGCAAAACTTGTTCTATAACTTTCATTGTACCTGCATAATGGATGTGAATAAAATGCGCAAAATATACAATCAATAAAAAAAACAAATATTCCATAACAGAATGTAACCAAATGAGAACATGTCAAGGCAGAACTATGCACTATGGAAGTTCCATTAATGGATGAAATTCAGAGTCATTGTTATTTGACACTTAAGAAACGTAAAATGTACGTGTCAGTGATTAGTTGTGAAATCTTACTGCATACATTTAATCTATATTAATCCTCCATATGAAAGTTTATGTGATTGAATTATTTCTATTTATTAAACAATAGTTCAAAACAAGATGTTTGTATAGCCTACTGATTATTGGAGTCCATTAATCGAACTTTCATGCCTCTTATATAGTATTTATATATTACTATGTAGTATGTATGTACCAATTTACTAATGCTCATACTCGGTCTCTCACACGCACTGTCACTCAGTCTCAGACACAACCAGTATCTCTTGTCGCTCCGTGTCGCTCGCACGCAGACACACTCGAGGTGTTTCTCAATGTCAAGGAAGGATCCTCGGAAGCTGTAATTTCGAGGATGCTATCCTTTGCGCAATTTTCAGCGCGTGAGACACATTCGCTCTCTTGCACACTGGAGCTCGTGGAGGCACGTGATCAGACAGTGGTTTACAGAGCGCTAAATTGGCTTTGCAAAAAAAAACAAAAAAAACTTTGATATACGGAGCGTTCTGTGAATGGAATGACACATTTTAAATATTGCTCTAATCGCACAAATTTGATCGTGGGAAGCCAAAATCGTGAATCGTGATTAAAATTTGATTAATCGTGCAGCCCTAACCTGTATGGGTTTATTTTTTGCATGGAAAAGAAAAGAATATATTTAGTCAAATGTAAACATTGCTGCTCTTTTTCCATACAATAAACGTATGTGGTGGGGACTAGAAATAGTTGTGAAAAAGAGCAACTCAAACACTGTTTGAAATATCTCCCTTTAACATAAAGAAGAGTAATTGATGCCAGAATATTTATTTAAAGGAAGGACTATCCCCCTAACCAACATTTTGACCATAATTTCACATTATAATAGAAATCGGAACAGAACTCACAGCACAACTGTCCCTGTGAATGTGCTCAGTATCTGAAATCATTCTCCATTTTTGGAGTGTGTGTTTTTTGCAGCTCTGTTCCGGTCTCTCATTACTGCTCACTGAAGAACACTCTGCCTCAGGATTCTGATTTCCTAGCAACAGCCTGCCACCAAACATTTGGCACAAGTTCAACACCACTCCCTCCTTCATCTTCCCTCCCCTCTTCTCTTCTCCAGTGAAAAATGGCTGTTCTGCCTGCATGCTGTCCTCTGCCATGCCACGGTGGCAGAGCGGCACGCTGCCCGGCCTGGCCCGAGCCTCTAACTCTCATTCTGTCCAATTGCACCCTTCGGTAGCGGGCGCACTGGGAGTTGGCAGCAGGCATCATTAATCAGTGCTTTACCGCACAAACTCCCTCACGCTAATCTGATTTTACAGATGAATGAAACTGAGGAAAGAGGGAGGGGAGGAGAAACAACGAGGGCAACAACAAGAAAGAGCATTGCTGTTAATATCTACAGAGCTCGCAAGGCAGCACTGTATTGATATTCCCGAAACACTCTTTGTTCTAACCTCTGACATTAAGTAGCACATAAGTATAACTTCTCCAATTATTTTACCCCCAACCTACATGACAAAGTGCAACAAAACATCATTTTATAGATGATTTTAGCCTTACTACAGTAAGTTAGATGAGGTGAGGTGGACTCTGTACTTGTCTAAATTACTGTAAATTTATAATATTATTGATTTTTTTAAACTTGCTAATAAAAACTATTTAATCAAGATAATGAAAAATATAATATAGAAATATATTTACAGCACATATATTATTTTGATATTGTTATACAAATAATACTATTTAAAAAAAAAACAGTTAGTTCCAACTCATTCTGATTGCTGAATAGCTGTGCTTTTTTATGATAAAACACGGCTATGACCGCTTCACCCAACGGTTCTATCAATCACTGCGCAACACTGCAGTTCCTATGTTGATTTTATTTGAGCTTTCATGCATTTAACACATTGGAACGTTGTTGCTGCCCATGGTCAGGGACTATTTATTTTTCTAGTGGAAGTTGCACAAATAAATCTTTTTTTTACTTTAATATTTTTATTGTGTGGTATCCGTTTTATAAAAGCAATAATGATACTCCGCTTCTGCTCTGCCTAACAACGACCTTAGTTATTCACGATATAGCACAGCCCTTGTAGCTTATTGCTTACTTAAATATACTTAAATATATTTATCTACTATATAATGTTTAGTAATATAACTATTAGGGCTGTCAAATGATTATTCATGATTAATCGCATCCAAAATAAAAGTTTTTGTTTACATAATATATGTGGGTGCTCTGTGTATAATAATTTTATATATATAAATACACACACGCTTGTATATGCTTAAGAAATATTTTTATTTATATACTGTATATAGATTTATATATAATTTATATTATATATAAATATTTAATATATAAATTCTTAAATATTCATGCATGTGTGTGTATTTACATATATACGCAAAATAATTATACACAGTGCACCCACATATATTATGTAAACAAAAACTTTTATTTTGGATGTGCATTAATCGTGATTAATAATTTGACAGCCCTAACTATATAAATGTATGCACATACAGTACATAGATACATGCAGTACATATATATAGATATGCACACACACACACACATACATATTTGCTTAAATGAATTATCACACTATAGAGCGACTGAATTGATTCTATGACTGTAAACAAAGTCATGTGCTCAATGTCAATAAAACAAAAAAACAAAAAACGCAGATAATTCAGCATTTTATCTATGCAGAATCAAAGCCTAAGACTTCATTTTACCCATCTGTAGTCAATATTTTTCTTATGCCATGCAAGCACTGGTACAGTTTTTCCTTGAGGAAATGCATATCTAGGCTTCTAATAGAACACCATCAGGGTAAATTAAAATCAATCCCTGAGGTTAAAGTGAGCGAGTTGCTTGGTTTCATGCTCACACAGGGATGTCTTCCACTCTGAACACAAGGTCAATGGAGATTACAGCTCAAGGAGGCCTCCCTTATCACTGCACAGAAGCATGCCACAGTGCATTAAGTGGAAATGGCGCTGGATGGTCTCCACTCAGCCCTCTTTAAAAAACAATCTCAGCAAAATGCACCGCAGAGGACTATCGAGCAGACCTCTACAACCCACGATTCACAATATGTCCTTGTTTACCATTAAATGAGTAAATCTAGCTGGTTACCGAGAGGTGCTTAGGTGGAAAATGGAGCAGCCCTGGATTGATACCATGATATCGGTACATTTTAGGGCCATGAATCCGTAAAATAGCAGATAAGAATTCTGCCAGTGGGACTGGTGCCGTCACAATGTGCTCTCCTGTAATGTCAAGGGAGCTAAGAGAAAATCTGACCAGATCTGAAGTAGTCAAAGTGTAAGAGCTCTCCAAGGGGATGGGATGAAGATTGACCACCACTGTATTGTGATCTCACAGATGGGCTCAACTCGGTTGCCAGTTACATGGCAATTATATATTTGCACAGCCACAAATTATAAATCCAGCCTCACTCTCTACAAACTGCAGCCAACATATTTGCATTTTAAATTAATTGGAATTGAATCATCACTTTTATGCAGAGAACCCAAAAGGTGGATGAATTACAATTTCTGGTATTAATATATTTCCTGTTTGATCCTGATTCACCAATTATTGGTTTGATTCAATTAGTGTCAAATTAAAATCAAGTTACTAAAATAACATCAAGCTATCATTACTTCCAGTAATTCCATGTCTTAATATTTGTTGACTGACAGACAGACAAGACAGATAGACAAATAGATATACAAACAGAGACAAATATACCAGACAAACAGCTAGATATGAAAATATAAAAATATTCTTTTGTTATAAAATATAAACTTGATGCAAATTTATTAACCACTCAAATGGATCTAAATGTAGAATGTGTTTTTGACTAAAAAGACCTGGTTCATCATGGTTTGTGAATATTACACTGGTTATGCTGTATATATTATGCGGTTACTGTTGTCACGATACTGAGAATTTCTAACTTCGATATCAATACTTAGAAAAATAACGATTTTCAATACCATTTTTGATACCACAGAGAAAAAAAACTTGCGCACTTATGTCAAAAGCGAAAGTACATGGACTCACCAAACTCTTCGTCTGCTCATCGCCTTTATTGTCACGATACTAGAATTTCTAACTTCTATACGATACTTAGAAAAATAACGATTTTCAATACCATTTTTGATACCACAGAGAAAAAAAACTGCCACAATATTGATGGGGTATTTTTTTATTTAACTCTTTAACCCTCAGGTGCTCTTCGTTTCAGAGTCACACTTGTTATCTTCCTGGTTAAAAGTGACCTGACACCTAAAAATTGAAACTTTCTCCATTCCAGAAAACCAATGCAATTTATTTTTGTTCAATAATATTTTTCTTTTTAATTTTGGATTTTGAGCCAATTTGATGTTACTTATTAATATTTATGCAATATTTACGGTCCATTTTTGCCATAGAAAATAATACAAAAAAAAATGTTTTACCACTTAAATTGCTCGAATCATGACCTCATTTTTTTTGTGTTCACATACCTATTGCCATAAAAGTCACCAGGTTTCGTGAACATTCTGATGAAGCTGTGATTTTTAACCAAGTTTTGTAATTTTCTGATGAACCTGTGATTTTTAAATATTCAAAACAGATTTCTTTAATCACAATTTATTGGTGTTTTTGTGTATAAAAGTGTGTGTGTGTGTGTGTGTGTGGGGGGTATGTCTTTTTTGCACTCTTGACGTTTTAGAGTGTCACAATGCTGAGCACTTTTTTCTGCATCGTGGCCGATTTGTAGATTGTACACACAAAGATTCTCAAAGTTTTTGTGTTTTTGTCAATTTCCCATTCATTTCTTATGGTTCGGTCATTTTTGACCGAAGAGCACAAGTGTGACTGTTTTTTTACGACCACTTATCCTGCTCGGATCATGACCTCAATTTTTTAGTGTGTTCACATACCCAATGCCATAAAAGTCACCAGGTTTCGTAACATTCCGATGAAGCGGTCATTTTTAAAATTTTAAAACAGAAAATTTTTCGGTTAGAAATGACCGAAGAGCACCTGAGGGTTAAGACCGGCGCTCTGGTTTGCGTGTGTCTGTTTAACAGCCTATAGAAACTGAAACCAAGTGGCTAGCTCAGTCATTCTTTTTGCATACAAAACCAGAGAAAGAAAGAATAACATGGACATCTTGGAAAAGTGAACTACTCCTTTAATCAGAAAACCAATATTTTTAACCAGCCCTAATGAATTAGTCTAGATTGTATTCAACAGACAATGAGACAAGAGTCTCTGTGCAAACAGAGGAGAAGAGATACTCAAAATCAGAGAGAGAGAGAGAGAGAGAGAGAGAGAGAGAATGCGGCTTGAAGCATAACAAGGACAGACTGGCTGGTGCCACAGCCTGTGGTGGTTATGTGGAAGAGGAAATCGCTTACATAATCCTGCGTCAGTCGAATACAGAGACTCCGAGATAACCAGCAGGACAACGAACAAGAGCACTCAGTTTATTTGATCAACTGGCCTGTTTTCAGTTTCTCAGTTCAAACTATCAAGATCTGACACCCAGCCAAAACAAGCACTGGAGTCTCTTCTCAGAAACAAGTGCGTGTAGAAAAAATAGGAAGTCCGTAGAGACTTCGACCACCAGAGAACTCGGTTGGTGTTCCTGTTGCGGTCAAGTTGGCTCCCTTAGGGACTGGGTCCATGTCTACTTGCTCACCAAACTGTGACCAGAGGCAGATTTCAGGAACGGTTGCTCCACTATTAAGATGGAGAAGATCTACTCCAGTAATGAACTTTCTCTGGCTGGATAATCAATTCTCACACTCCTCGACCATCACCGGGCTGCCTCTGGCCAGAAGAGAGCAAAGCGAGAACAAGAAAAATGGGGGGCTGGAGTGGCTGTGCAACTTGGCCAAATGAATTAAACATGTCTGTTGAGCGGAGACCTGAAGAAGCTGCTCTCTCAACTCGGTTTGGACCTGTGGAGGAAAAACAAGCCTGCTCGCTGGGACGCTCAACACTCCAATCTCAGCTGAAATTTGAGCCTCAGACAAACTGAGCAGGGCATCACAACAGAAACTATCACCTCTCCCTCAGGATCGCTGTCAAACAAGCACTACTGTAAAGCCTAAGCTGACAAAATGGGGACAAGACCTTCAATAAACACTGGATTTTGCTTGCTCGTTCGCGTTCTCTGCCGTTGAGGACAGCCATTAAGCCAAAGGCATGACTTGATGCGGACCTCAATATTTGGTGGAGCACCTTGCGCGAAAGAAGCAACCGTGACAACAAGCTGATGAAGTGATGGAGCCATCAGGGCAATTTCCCATAAACGCTGGCGCATTCAGTAACAAAGGCCGTCAATACACAATGGCTCCTCAATATTCATGTATAGCCTCGAGCTTCCCATTTACCAAACGACAGTGTGATGAAAACGTTTAATCAGGGACGAAAATGATCTGATTAGAGTGTCACGTTACAATGGCTGCCAAATTGAGCTTCAAAGACTGACTCTGCATCGAGGTTAATCACAGTCCTACAATACAGGTATTCAACAAATGATGTCCAAGTCTGTGCAGATGCCAGAGTTTCCCTCGATGAATGGCGCTTACAGCAGGTACAGACTCACATTAAGAGCCATCCCAATCACATTCGCAATGGCTCATTAACAATAAGGTTCGGAGTGTAATGGGGTCGCTCGTCTTCAGCACCAACCTTGATTACCGGTAATTACCAGCAGCGGCTTTTTGCATCTATCTCGTCTCGCAGAGTGTCCTCAGAATTAACCAGCACAGTTGACTGACGGAGTGGACAAGTGCTTAGACAAACTTGTTTTGTCAAGGGCTTAAGGTGCATGTGCAGTAAATGTAAGCTTCGGTTTGGTCGATGCCCTTAGGAGTGAGTCATTCCGCCCCCTTCTGACCTGACAATCAAACATCTAGACTCTCACAGGTCAAGAGCACGATGCTGCAGCAGACCGACTGTGCTTCAGACTGCATTTCCCCCACTTTGCAGAACCAGTTACAGTTACAGTTCGGGACATCATGCATCGCTGCATTGTAGGGTTTAGAACAGAAGTTACATAGTTTGTGATCTAATGGTAGAAACACTGTCATAATCAAAAAACATTTAACCCTTGTGCATCAAAGTTACACATAGGTACATTGAGGACAAAAAAAATCTGTCATAAAAATTTGTGAAATATGAAGCTTGGGAGCACAGACTTAAGTTTGGTATTATTTTAAAGAAGACCCTTGGCAGATTATTGCTGAAGTAAACAAAAAATGGAAATAAGTAAAGATAAGTAAATCCAAAAAAAAAAGTTATATTTTATAAAACAAATTGAACTCTAAAACAGAAAGAAAATCAAAGCCATAAATCTAAAGTTATGTTACAAATTTGAAGTTGATATTTAAAAAAAAGTAAGAGGTTGTTTGGGCGCAGTAACAGATTTTATCCAATCCAATTTATCCAGTTGGCTCTATAATATTCCAAAGCATAAAACAGGAACTAAGCGATATTTGTTTTATAGGCCAAACCTGGAAAATGGACCATTTTTTTCTTTTACCAAAAAATTAAGCCTTGCCAACAGAATGTATGCCTCTTAACAAATATTTCATTTTATAGTTAAATGGCCCTGGGATTAAAAATGCAGTTTTAATGGTTTTCAATGAGGCCATTTTTGTTCAAAAGGTGCTGAGAGGGAGTATTTTGTTTATCTAGTGCAAAAAATATTTTTATTTTTTTTAAGAAAATGGTAGTGAAATGGTAAAATTGCAATAAAAATACACACCTGTGCTGTGCCACAATTTATGCAGTTAGCATTAACACAGGCAAAGTGATCAAAAAAACTAAACTGAAAGAGGAAAAAAGTTTAACCCTCTGCAATCTGATAGTTTGGTTGAAAAGAGAATAAGCAAACTTGAAAAACTGAATTAACACTTTGCAACACATGGTGACAAATTGCAAGAAAGGCAAAAGTGTCAAGAGAGGCATTTCTACTTACAGCGATGTAGTAAACTTGGGCTGTCTCAACAAGCTTCCAGTCTCCTCCAGATCGAGGTGTTTCTCTTTTTTGTAGCAATTAGCAGCAGCGAGATTTGCAACAAGAGACCTAACGGAAGAAAAACACAAAACTACAGTAAATCTAACTTTCAGGAGTACATATTGGGTCAATATTATAAACAAATCATTTGCAGATTAAGCCATTATTTTCCAGCAAAAAATGTATGTTTGAATATTGCCTTAAAGATGTAATTAATGGAAATATACTTCAAGGACTGGAAATTAAAAATCTTTTAAATTGTTGTACATTGTTTTTTGTAAAGAAAACCTAACCTAAGCATTATATATTTTTAATAAATTGTATTCATTTAAACAATATTATATATATATATATATATATATATATATATATATATATATATATATATATATATATATATATATATATATATATATATACACAGACATAATAATACTAAAATAAACTGTACATATTCTTATAATTTATTGAGCATGACACAAATGTGTGTCAATAAATAAAATATATTTAAAAATATATATTATGTACATGCATATTAAGTATTATTATTATGTTTTGTAGTGGGGTCATGTGAAAGGGAAAACGCTGGTAGGCATAACACATTTAAATACAGCAAGATAAATTGCCCATACAAAAGTTACTTGTTGAATACCTAAATAAAATACCTGTTTCAGAAATATTTTTTTTTCTCCAGAAAGTTTTGGAGAAAAATTGTATCTTCAAATTATCATCATTATATGTCCCAAAGGCACTGTCTATTTCACATAACCCCAATCCCCATTTCCTTCTCTTAAATTGATTTATATGAAAGAAGCCACATAATGCAGTAGAGAAACCAACTCTGTCTTCAGGGTGATGGTGTAAATTATGTAGCTCCTTGAAAACGTGCTGCTGTAACTTTGTAAATTGCTGTAGGCGAAATACGGCTAACATATGGACTATGGTTTTCTAAACAGCTGCTTTGTCTTAGCTCTGCTAGAATTAAATATCAACACGCTTTTTTCTTTATTTCTCTTCTTTTTTATTTAAGTGCAAATGCCTTACAAGACCTTTCCCATAAATAAATGAACAAACAAATCAATAATGCAGGAGAACTGCAAACGTCCATCGGGACTGCTGTTTCTCCATTAGCCTAGGTGGTCCTCGTATCAACAAAAACAACTAATTCCACTTTGAAAAACAACCACTCTCATTATTCACTTGTTACTGAGAGGATGCGGTCCCAACAGGCCAGCAGCTACAATGAACCAGCATTACTAGCCTTACAGGAGCAGCACTGCTATGCACAGTCAGGCCACAAATGAGAATCAATAGACCTGCGGTTATGGCTTTTGGAGGAAAAGTGAAAAGCATTGATAGAAACAGCAGAGACATAGTATTTATGAACTGGTGCATGCTTGCTAAAATGGGTTCAAGAGAATATAAATGTAAATCAAGTAATCATAAATATGTACAGTACACACACACACATACATGCATATATATACACATACATATATATAAACAAACACACATATATATATGCATATATATATATATATACATATATATATATATATATATATATATGCATATATATATATATGTTATATATATGCATATATATATATATATATATGTTATATATATGTATGTGTATATATATGCATGTATGTGTGTGTGTGTACTGTACATATTTATAATTATATATATATATATATATATATATATATATATATATATGCATATATATATATATATATATATGCATATATATATATATATATGCATATATATATATATATATATATATATATATATATATATATATATATATATATATATATATATATATATATATATATATATATATATACATATATATATATATATATATATATATATATATATATATATATATATATATATATATATATATATGTTAGGGGTGGTTAATCTGTCTGATTTCCCGATTCGATTCAAATTACGATTATTGAAGTCCCAATTCGATTACAGTCGATTTTCGATTATTAACGATTCTTGATTAGCGATTATTGATTTTCCATTTTACAACAGTAAACAAAAATACACTAGACCAACATATGATTATATTAGCAGCAGCATCATTTTGGTATTAATTGCACTTTTTATTTGTTTGAAATTCAATGAAAATGTAATGATGGTTAGTGAAGACATGCAAACATGCTTGTTGTCTACTACTTAGGCAAACCATTATCTTTAAATAATTTTTTGAACAATTGTGTTGCATTATAATGCAAAGGCACCTGGTTCTATTAATTGACAGCATTAAAATGCATTTTGTGATTTCCTTCAATTGAAAATCTTTGAAGCAAGTTTGGGGGGCTTGAAGGGCACCCGATTCAGAGAATCACCCAGAAATTCAAAAGAACAGCATTTATCTGAAATAGAAAGCTTTTGTAACATTAAATAATACAGTTTAAAAGTTTGGAGTTGGTAAGAATTTTTCTTACATTTTTTGGGAGAAAGAAAAAGAAATCTATACTTTTATTCATCAAGGATAAATTAAATTAAGTTGATCAAAAGTTACAGTGAAGACATTTATAATGTTACAAATCGATTATCTGAATCTTTTGTGTGTGTGACTATAAATACTTTCCTTTAAATGTACAAAGTAATGACCCATAAAGAATTAACGTACAATATATTTTATTAGCATTCCAAAGAACCAACAGGAAAATAAACGTGTGCTGAACTAGGAGCATAACTTTAACTTACTTGTAGTAAATTAATATTATAATGACCGGTACAGCCGAGTGTTTTTCCTCCTCTGGCTGGAAACGCGTCATATGGCTTGTCATATTTGTCGTGTTTCCGTCGTTAGTTTTATTCTACAAAGCTTACAACTAGCGTGGCTCTTGCCCAGTTCCTTTCCCCCTTCAACTTCAGAAGCCAAAATATTTCCACACGTCAGCTTTTAACCTAACAAGGAGGGTGTTTGGATCTAGCACGCCATCGCGTCTCTGTTATGTGCACGCGTCAGACGGTCTCGGTCACTGCACTTCCGCCTTCGCGTCTCCGTGCAATATTACGTTTTTATAAATGTATATATATTTTTTTTTTTTTGGAAAATCGATTTTGGGATATTTGTGTAATATAATTCAGGATCGTCCACGTCCGCATCCGAAATCGAATTTCCCACCCCTAATATATATATGCATATATATATATATATATATATATATATATATATATATATATATATATATATATATATATATGTATATATATATATATATATATATATATATATGTATATATATATATATATATATATATATATATATATATATATGCATATATATATATATATATATATATATATATATATATATATATATGCATATATATATATATATATATATATATATATATATATATATATATATATATATATGCATATATATATATATATATATATGCATATATATATATATATATATATATATATATATATATATATATATATATATATATATATATATATATATATATATATATATATATATATATATATATATATATATATATATATATATATATATATATATATATATATATATATTTTCATGCTTCATATTATAATGTAAATATTATTTTCGTGGGGCCAATAAATGTCAATATATTACAAAAAATCTCAATTATTTTAAAGGGTTCCTATTATACTTTTTTAACATGTTTCACATGTTGCTATTTGAGCACAAAAAAAGGCCTATAAAAGTTACAAAGCACAAAGTCCATTCCAAAGGGAGTAAGCACGGTTTCTGAATGCCTTGAATTGAAGTCTTCAGTTTTCTTCTGAAGATGTGCAAGCCACAAAATCCCTCATTTAAATAATTCCAGCCTAAGGCATAAACAAAAAATAAAAGGGGGATGAGGCTAGTTGCTTTAGTAGTGTTGTTGCAATGTCCAGAGATGCTGTATTTTCCACCCCTGCACAAGTCATGGTTACAAAGGTGGTTCAGGGTTGATCCCCTTCACAAAAAAGCAACTGATTGCAATTTTCACAGTGGAACATGCAAGATGCAGATCTGACACCCTTCTGCTTGATGTCATCGTGTTAATCAAAATCAAATCCATTAAGGCATAATGAAGCATTTAGAGTGGCAGAGTCACGCTGATCTGACCAGGCAGATTGTGTCGAACTCTCCCTCTCACGCTATGCATTCATCTGCCAAGAGAGGCATTGCTGAGAGGAAGGGCAGACCTCTCGCTGCAGGCTGTAGACCCGGGACCTCTCCCTCCCCCTCCCAAGCCGGTCTTTTAACACCGTTTCCCGTCTGGCTTGTCTCACTGGCGGCAGAGCACAGGTGCGCTGCATAGCTGCAGGGAGAAAGTATTGAGGAAGATATTGATCAAGCCGCTTTCAGGCCCTGAGCTGCAGTCTGTGAATCTCCTGTAATGAAAGGTTCTGCTTCTGACAGGTGAGGTGCTAATGAGAAGAGCCTCATAAGGCCAAGGCTGACAGCTCTACAAGCCACTGCTTTTTCAAACTGTCTCTAATACATAGCCCTCTCAACACTATCTATGACAGTCTCAACAATGAGACCAGTCCCAATAAATCTCCTTCTCGACTTTCATATATTCCGGGTCCTTTCAAACATGCGTAACATGACCAAAAGTATATGTACACCAAGGTGGTCTATGATACCTGAGAGAAAGCTATCTCTTAGCATTTGCTTTTATCAAAACTCTCTTAACATCAAGCTTTTACAGCAAGAAAATTTTACAATAAAGCAGCCAGAAATGATCTAAACTCCCTCTCTTTTGTAAGCTCACCTCAGAGAGACACCTGTGACCTGTGAGCAGTTCTCATGTACACACACAGTTGCAATAGATTTTGTTAGCAGCTCTTATTAAAAAGCCATAGTATGGCTGACAACATGCAAAACAAATGTAATCACCACCTGAGCAATCACGACTGCCTCAGAGGTGCATCTATTATTCAGTTGATGTCACTGACACTGATGCCCCTAAAAATGCTACATTTATTTTATTTTATTATTATTAAAGGAATAGTCCTCTCATTAATGATTATTAAATAAGTATAGTATACAAGTTTTTCAGTGTAAAGGTCATTGCACACTGAGTACGAAATTTCGAATGCGTTTTTTCGTGTCTGTCAGCCTAAAAATTCGATCACGCATAGAAACCTTGCAAGGTCAGCATAGAACCAGCAAGTCGATGCGTATTTATTAAACCTTTGCGGAAAAACGCAAAAATACCAAATGGATTCGTCAAGCAGTGAGGATGATTTTGTTGCCCTCTCTCTTATTGAAAAGAGAAGAAAGAGGAAATATTACGTCCATCCAATCCTGAAATTGCGCCGAGAGGAAGAAGAGTTTCACCTCCTTATCAAGGAGTTGCGAATTTATCCCTAGCGATTCAAAATTTACTTCAGAATGTCAGTGGGACAGTTTGATGCTTTGCTAGCGATTCTGGAGCCACATATTAAAAACAAGACCACCAATTTCCGTGAACCAATCGATTCTAAATGGAGATCTGGCAGTATGTCTAAGGTGTGGACACACACAACACACAAAGACACAACCACCGCGCGTGGCCCGGTTGAAGCGCTGGGCAGACAAAACAACTAGGCTGTTATATATTGTGCCCAAATAATACATTAGTTATTCGAATTGGCTGTCTCAATCACATCTTATTTGAATCTAAATTTCAATCTGATTGAAAAGGGAGGTTTATTAATTTCATAATCCAATATAGAGAAAGAACATAAACAGTTGATCGAACTGAAAACCGAAACTGCAAAGCACAGCACAAATGTGCAATGATTTGAGGATCGAGCTCCCCCGCCCCTGAATGGTCAAAATACCTCTCAAAATGCTGGCTCTGGGTGCGAAAACGCAGAAAATCGAACCCGATCCGATTAATTTTATAACGGAAGAAAGTTTCAGGCGGGTGGAAGCATGATTGACAAAACGTGAGGTCGAATTTTTCTTTTAAATGTGCGAAAATTTCGGATGCAATTTCGGACTTAGTGTGCAATGGCCTTAACTCCTAAGAATACAAAAACAGTTTATAGAGACCACATCTCTTTAAACTACAAAATACAGTGTTTCCTTGCACTACTACTAAGCAGAACATTTGTGAATATACAGCAAAAATCTAGGGCCAGGAAAGATTTAATCGCATCCAAAATAAAAGTTTGTGTTTACATAATATATTGTGTATAATTATTTTATATATATAAATACACACACATGCATGTAAACATTTAAGAAATATTTGCATGTATATACTTTATATATATTTATACAAAATTAATATTATACATAAATATAAATATTTGATCTATTAATAACACATTTTTCTTAAATATATACATGCATATATGTGTATTTATATATACAAAATAATTATACACACTACACACACATATATTATGTAAACACAAACTTTTATTTTGAATGCGATTAATCGCAATTAACTTTTTCCCAGCCCTACAAAAACATATTGATTCTTTAACAAACTACTACTATGAGCCAGTTCATTTTAGAGAATCTTTTTATAGTGGTTACTGAATAAATATCTCAGTTACTAGACTCACTAACATTTTGTGATGTTTGACTGAATAAATACAAAACATACAATAATATTAACATTTAATACAAATGAATAATTAAATCAAATTAATCAAATTATTAAATTTAATAAAAGGCTAATTACATAACATTGAATTTATATATAAGGTATTTATTTCTGATTTGTCACATCTGTTCTGTTGAAATTCAAAAAAACATCAACATATTTTACTAAATATTTCTAACCAAGAGCTAAAAGAGTCATTAATAAAATCGTTAAGGAGCCACAATCATTGAGAAATATTCAGAATTCAAATAATTATTATTAAGCTCCCACTCCTTTTACATTTCTCCTAAATAAATTGCCCTTTAAGATTACATGGGGAGTCCCCAGAGTTTATACAAATTACAGATTTTATACAATAAGTCAATAAGCTTAAATGGTTACAAATCGCATTCCCTTCGCAAGCAGAGAAATAGTAAATAACACTTTAACGCATCAAATGCTCAAACATGTAGGTGAGCACATAATTTGGCCAGATCAGTTTCACATATCTGCTCAGTCATGGAATCTAGCACCCTTCAGGGCCAAGTCATGCGGTGTATCAAAATACCTCCGTGCTGATCTAACCCCGGCAAATAAATAAATTAAGAGCTCTGGCGGAAAAGAGCAGAACAGCCGGCAAGGGAACAGTGAGTCCCAGTGCATAGTGAGGTGGGGTGTGTGAATGTGCACTGTGTGTGTGCAGGGGGGTGCTATCCTGAGGAAGCGATAAGGGCCCTCCCTAGAGGAAAGGGGTGGCTGACCTGTTGTCGCCAGTGATGCAGGCAGCGCAGGTCCCTGTGGGCTCCTCGCTCTGCTCGTAATAGTGGGCATCCACGTTGGCCTCCTCTGCCTTCTCCTTCAAGATCTTGCCGAACTTATCCTTCCCGATGCCAGCCCGAAGAAGGTGCCAACTTTGTGCGGCTCCTGGATCATCCACTGAGAGGAAGGACAGATTCGAGCAGATGTGGAACAAAAGGAAATAGAGGAGGAAAAGCGATTATTATAACATGTAAACACAGCTTCCATATCTAGAATAAAAAAAAGACTGGAAATCAAATATCCAGGAACTAGGAAGTTGTCTATATATTGACAATTCCTGGAAAGGCAAAATGGACCGTGGTAGAGAGGCCCCTGTGCATGCAACTCTGCAAGAAAATAACTAGTGAAAACAGGAAGTAATAACAACTGATAAGGAGAAAAAACAAATACATTTTCTCGAATTCAGGGTTAAAAAGTGGTAAAGTAAGGGAACAATGAGTGAGTCATTCTTTAGGGATTTAATAGCGTTTGTTAGAAAAGTGACAGCAATGATCAATGATGAAAACTTAATTGTGTGACTACAACAGCTACTATTCAAAACATTTAATTTTTCCTGAGCCTGATTAACATTTGATATTTTTTACATTTGAAGAGTTCAGTTGCAGAAAGCCTCTAAATGCCATTTGAAATTTTCTTCTAAAATGACCATTTGTATCAAGCTTGTATATTTAAGTTCAGAAATTTCACTTAAAAGAGCAATAATAGTAATCTTCACTGCCATTTAAGTGAAATTACTGAACTTTAAATATACAAGCTTGATAAAAATGGTCATTTTAGAAGAAAATTTCATGGGATTAGAGGCTTTTGCATCTGAACTCTTCATTTACTATTAATATTGTTTTATTTTTTACCATCTTTTAGTATAAATAATTTGAACTTGACAAAATATATTTTAATGCTAAAAAAATGCAGAGATGTGATGCAAATGGTACAGTATGTACACGGACAAGCAATTATATTGTACATAATTATATAATAATATTTATATTTTGACTATTATATATTCATTACTTTTAAATTAATTCGAAAAAATACAGTACAAATAGAGTATAGGCCTAAAGTTTAATTAAATACATTTTTATGGAGAACTTTCTTTTATATACAGTAAGCTAAATGGGAAATATATGACTTTAAACAAAAAAAAGTGTATTGCATTAAAAAGTAAACATTTTAAATGATTTGTATTGAACAACAGGCAAGTCAACTAGAAATTCAGCTATATTTTAAATATAAATGGATATGGATAACACTAAATGTATCGGCTGATACCAGCATGGCTGCCAACATGGTATCCATCCATACATATTTTTAGACCTAGTAATTTTTCGGCACTGAAAGGGCTGGCACTACTCAGATTGCAATGAATTCTGGTCTTATAAAAGCCTCTGAATATAAAGTGATCAAGTCTGATGCAGCAAAACCTTCACAAAACGGATGGAATAATGAAATGAGACATAGGATGTCTGTCTGTAGGCTGTGTTAAACTAGATTACAGGGGAGCACTGATCCCAGCATCCTGGATGGTGGCTCACCACAAACACTGTGACATTGCCACTTTTATGGGATGATGAAAAGGTCTTTCTAGGTTTTTAGTGCTGTGGGTTTAACCTCGAAGATTATTAGAGTACACGGTGCTACGTTTGCTGCTTTTATTGCAACCTTGCAATGTCTGTTGATGGGGCCCCTTGTGAATGAGATGCTCTGCCTGAGAGATGACCTGTAAACATGAGAAATTAATCACACCAAACAAAGACTTTTGTCTGTCTGTGAAGCAATACACCTCTATTTTAAGTGTGGAAGTAGTTATGTACTGTACTGTCGGTTTAGTGCAAGACTTAAGCAGTCTAAATTGTTGATGGGGCAAATGATGCAGTGGACACCCCAGGTTCTTGACATCAACATTAAACATGTGTTTACAACCCATTTTACTTGAAAAACTGGCCATAATTCTGGTCACTCTGTCAATCAAAACTTTTGATTTGCAGCTGCACAACACTTCCTATTTCTTAATTATGGATTTACTCCAAGAGGTATTCAATGACCTGGAAATCTTCTTGTATTCATCCTCTGCTTTGTGCTTTTTCATGGCATGGTTGTTTGGAGCCTTCATGTTCATGGTGTAAGTTCTGCCACAATATTGACTTGCCAAATTGAACCTTCCAGAGTGGTGTATTTATACTAAAATCAATCAAAAGCCCTTGACTGCACACAAGTTATCTCCATTTAACTATTGATGCGTTTGAAACCAATTGGCCGCACTAGTAATATTTGAAAAGGGTGAATACTTCTGGATATTATGATTGTCAATTATTCTGGATAAAAGCCTAATTAAAATAGTGCACCAAAAATAAAAAAATAAATCAATTAATCTCTTATAGCAATCAAAACCCATAAGAGTTTAATATATCTTTAGAAGATGTATTAAGATTTTTAATGAAATCTGAAGAGTTTTCAATTCCTCCATTATATTATTGACATTTCAAAAAGTTCATAAAGACAATGTAAACTTAATCCATACAAATTGAGCAGTTCTAATCCAAGTCTTCTGAAGAGACACAATGGTTTCTGTATATGAATAAAAGTCTAACCACAAAAGTTAATTATGACTTTTCATTATATAACATTCATAATTATATATTGAGAAAAAATGTATTCTGAACTTTCAAATTATGAATTTATAATGATATTTAATTTTTGGGTGAACATCAGTCTGACATAATTCAGTACTGCAAAACAACAAACATGAAAGTCCTTTTCAAACAAACTCTAAAATACCATGAATGTGCATTAAGAAAGTAAGGTCACTTTTGACTATAATAAAAATAATATCTCTGATGTTCGAAATGCATAAAGCAGCAAATGCAACCCTTTCTGATCACCCCTGCAGAATCTAACATTTCCTGAGGTCATCTCCCATCATTCCTGCTGCTACTGTTTACAGACCCAACACTTGCACATGACATGCTGCGTTGCATTTTAACTGCACCTGGTGAGTGTTTTTCCAGGTGCAGTTACTTGACAGTAAGCTTTGGAAGGGTGTGTAAAACACACATGCAAACATATACATGCCGGTACTGTGATTCAAATGGTACATGCATACATCTCTGATTGTATTGGAGCCAGAAGAGCTCCAATGATTAGGAAGGAACGGGTCGGTGCGGGCCTTTAAAAACAGCTTGGCACAGCACACACCTTTGTTCCGACTCTCATAATCAAAGCCAGCCAAAAACTGCAGCCAATCAAAGAGGTCCGCTGTGAAACACCAGTCTATTCGTCTCCATCAACTGCAATAACCCCCTCCTGCTGACAATTACTTTCAAATGGATATCTAAATAAAAGATGATATGTCCATTAAGACAAAGAGCTATCTGCAGGGTCGCGGGGAGGTCGGTCTGCGGCAGGCGTAAGGGATATTCATGCTCAGTCACATCCCAATTACCCGGCAGCAGCACTGACAGGGTGTGAGCAAACGTGCGTGAGGGAAGCTTCATTACGGAGGGGGATGAAGTGCTGAAATTTAAACAGCAGTGTCTCCCGCTGCGCCCAGCCCCCCGGCCTAGAGCATGCAGCCTGGCTCTGACATAATGTGGCTGCACGTGGTCACGTAAGCAAAGACTCTCTCTCTTACACACACACACACTATACTGTATGCAAGCATACATTAGGGTTGTTTGGGAAGTGAGAGAGAAACATGCAAACAAAAACAAATAAATTATGCAAAATGCTGATGTTTCCACAAAATTTGCTGATTCGTATGGAAAAGACTGTAGGTTTTTTTTTCATTAAGACTACAACACAGCAGGTAGTGCCAGAGTAGGCCATTATGGGAATAAAACGTATATCAGGACATGCATGCATGTCAGAGTAAATAAAAAATCTTCTATATCCCAAAACTGTCCATGCAGTTTGGTGGGTACTCAAGGAAGTATCTTTTACTTTTTATAAATCTACATTTAAAACGTATGTGCACTAATGTGTCTATGGATGGGAAGTAACAACTGGCTCATATTCCGCATCGAAACAATCAGCAATCAGTGTGTTACTGAACAAAGGACTCTTTATGAGCAGTTCGTTTTCGAACCAACAAATACAACGAAGTTAAAAAAACAAACATTACAAAGTTTTGTCAGCAGTATTTTATTAATTTTTTTAAATATACACTATCAAATTATTTTATTCATCAAGGATGTAATAAATTGATCAGAAAGTTGACATTCATAATGTTAAAAAAGATCTATATTTCAAATAAATGCAGTCCCTTTGCGCTAATAATATATATATATATATATATATATATATATATATATATATATATACACACATACATACACACACATACATACACACACATATATATAGTATATATACAACACACACACACATATATGTATACACATACATACACACACACATATATATATATATATATACACACACACACACACACATATATATATATATATATATATATATACACACATATACACACACACACACACACACACATACATATATCTATATATATATATATATATATATATATATACACACACACACACACATATAAATACACACATATATATACACACACACACACACACACACACATATATACACACACACACACACACACATATACACGTATATATATAAATAAATGCAGCCTTGGTGAGTATAAGAGACTTACATTTAAAAACATTTAGTATAACATTTAAAAAAAAAATAATACCATCCCCAAACGTTTAAAGTGTGGGGAATATTACCACATTTTTATAATTAATTGTGTACAGATTTCATTAAAAAGAACTAAATATTTATCACACATCTCATGGTTTGGAAATGGAATGGCATTTTAAAATATTTTTTTCCCTCAAAAGTACCAAAATGAACAAGTTATTAAATTCCTTAGAATTCCCATTTCTAATTACATCCCAAACAAGATATTCCTCTAAATGTCTGAGGGGCATTAATTGTTACAGAAGTGAGGGCTTTTTCACAGGGAGGTGACCCAGCACGTATCCCAGCATCCACCAGCTGCCACTCCTCTTTGTCACATGCTTGCTGCAGTTATCACTCAATTGCCAGAGGACAATCAGAGCATCCGCTGACGGCCTCGCGCAGCACAGCCAAATACTGGGTCTCCATAACAGAAGCCCATCAAGGTTCTGACGTATCAAAGCACATGGGGAAAAAAACCCTAAGAGCCTAGACTGAAGTGATCCGTTTCATAATCACGGCTTCTCTTTTGATCTATACCACAAAGAGGCCGACTACCAACTACAGCAGAGCCGTGAAAACCCAACAAACTGCACTATAATTCAGGTAAAAGAGTGACATAACCTAATTTTGAACCCTAATCCTTAGAAAATCCCAATGTACCTCATGCCAGGGGGCTTAAAAAGGAGGTTTGAATACAATGCCTTATTAGGGTTGACTGTTTGGCAGAGCTACAGAAAAGCCAAAATTAGATTAATTTGCTTTTGACACACTGTAATAATCTAATAGCATTTAGCTCAGTGAACCCAGGCTTAAACAATGGCAATGAATGCTCTTTAACCTGAAAATCTCCAGAACCCAGCCAACACGTCTCAGGATTAAAAGCCCTCTGTAACCTGATGGATGCAACTCCAATTACAGGCTTATCAAACTGGCAAAAACCGCAGTGCGACTATTTATAGACCGAACTGAAATAGCCAGCGCCTGCCTCCCAAAAGT